>JASDQU010739440.1:47995-72756 GCA_032191745.1 Picea mariana | reverse complement strand
TTAATTATCCATTTTCATCTATTTATTTATCGCACCGCAATTTATCCTTAAATTTAGATATGATATTATTTTTAATAGTATCAATATTCTACCCAATGGGCTAGCTTGAGTTGTCGAGTGCTTTGAGCTTCATGCAAGAGGTCTCAAGGTTAATCCCTTAGGCTAGCTACCTATGTTGTGTGTCTCACTTAATCACTTAGGTATTGCAATTAGTGCCAACAAATTTACACCAGGTACAATCTATGAAATGTGGGGTAGTTCCCAACGATTCCCTTGTGAGGTTTTCCTTGTAAAAAAATTGTTGATTGGGTCTAACTTGGGTGGTTAAGAGGAGAAGTTGGTATCCTCCTCACCCATGTTCAAAACCCACTTGTGACATTTTTTCCGCTTATGGGGCAGCTGGGGACCAACAATCTCACTCTCGCTTAAGTTCTTAAGGGTGGGACAAGATGTTTCCAAAACAAATTAGCCTAAGGGGTTAGCTCAAACGATTATTACCAATGTTGCTAACCACTTGGCTAGTTCTGTGAAAAGTACCCAGTTCAAATTGTTACGAGGAAATCTCTCTATGGCTAGGGGTAAACCACAAAAGATGGAAATGACTACAGAAATCAACTCTAATCTCAGGTATGCTATATAAACAAATATGCTAGCAAGACAAGATAAAAGGCCTATCTCATCCAGACGTTCGATGAAGTCCACCATTGAGCACTTGACTCAAATAAATACACCTGCAACTTGTCCTCAACAACCAAGAAATGCAAGCATATGGTGATAATATATAATATTAGCACATTCAATAGCATAATCCATCAACATTCATAACAAATACGCCCATGGAATAACAGTTCAAATATTTGCAAGATATTAATTGGACGAGAAAAGAGTATTTATATTAAAATGTAATCAACAGAAGTGAATGAATTACAAACTTTTGTGTCGGCACGGTTCGGAACTAAGAAACTAAGTCCCTTCCAGCTGGCCTCCACCACTTCAATCCTCCACCAAAGGAAAGCTCGTGTAAGAGAGACAATGAGGTTCTTAATCAAGTAGGGAAGAGCTTGGGGGATGAACAATGTGTTCAAACTTAAAAGGACAAAGGGATGCAGACTCAATATGAAGTGAATAATTTCTCTAGAGTAACTTTGCTGTTAAAGTTGAATTCTTCTCCTCTTTTCCATATCTCGAATTTGGCCCATTTGTAGCCTTCAAGTGGAACTGAAGGGTCGAGTCAAAACGTTTCCAGTATATGGAAGCTCAAGGATCATGGATCTCATGACGTGACATGGAAACCCAACACCATTTTTTTAATTTTGGGCACAAAACCCGATGTATGTGAGTTGTAGTTATGCAACTTGCGTATACGCATGTTGTACAATAGGTAGGGCACGTATATGTGGAAAAATGATTTTTTTTGCTCTGGGATTTGCAAAAAGGGACTTCAAGTCTGCATAGGGAAATGGAAAAAGGCCTATGTGCAAGTTTGCATAGGGTGAGGCAAATCTTGTTATAACACAAATCTTCCTAGGTGAGGCACACTAGTCTACACCAATGAGTTTACTAGGGATGTCATCCAGGAATGTGGGGAAGCATCCCTTGGATTTCCCCATGAGGTTTTAGTTGGGGATATATATATATATATATATATATATATATGGCCTAGCCAGACACCAAATCGATGTATGAGACCCCTTTGTTTGTGGGTCAAGGGGCCCCCTCTCCATAGTGATTTGACTACTTAAGTCTATAGAGGTGTACATACCCTACCCCCCTTCGAATTTAAACCTGGAACCTTCTAAGAGGAGACACATTCTCTTAACCATTAATATCACTCAAGTTGTATATGTATTTTTGTGTGCATGCGCACATGTGTGTATTTAAAGTAGGAAAAAATGAAAAAAAAATTATTAATCTCCATATGACCAACTTATCGAAGCTAGTGCAAGACAATCACAATACTTATATTATATAGCCTACAGTGGGGTGTTACCTACGAATGCAAATACAATCTTCCCCTAAAACTTGTCCAATGTCTAATCACAATATTTCATTAGAAGATATCCAGGCATGTTATTGCTTTTGTTAGATCACTAATGGGATTTCTATTGTATACAATCTCAAAATTACAAGCTATTTACCGGGAGGTCTACCATGTTGGAAATGAGATGTATGGTACCAGATCTATTATAATAGCATGAAACATAAAAATTGCAGAGAATAACAGCGGAACAACACACTAGATGAAACCACAACACCAAATAATACATTTGTTGATAGGAAACAATGTT
Organism: Picea mariana; assembly: GCA_032191745.1. Lineage (NCBI taxonomy): Eukaryota > Viridiplantae > Streptophyta > Pinopsida > Pinales > Pinaceae > Picea > Picea mariana. The sequence continues at coordinate 70,468 of JASDQU010739440.1, read as the reverse complement.
CACTTGCCTCTTCGAGGGGGAAACCTCCAACAGAGTAGCACTCTATTACAATAATTCTCAAGACAAATTCGTCTCATACCTTCTACTCTTATTTATACTAATTCTATCTTCTAAAGAACATTCTAGAGGAAGATCTTTCTAGAAGCAAGAGCTTCTATTAGGTCTTCTTACATTGACTTGTTCATATTTATTAAATAGGCCTTATTAACTAGTATTGTACTTTATTACATGGAAATATATTATTCTACCTACATGAGAAGTTAGGGGTTTAAGTCCCTAACATACCCTCCCCCTTGAAGAACAACCTTGTCCTCAAGGCATGAGATGAGGAAACTCTTGGAGAATAGTGGTTGGCTCCTAGGTGGCATCTTCTGGAGTTGTATCTTTCACTGCACTAAAGCCTCCTTGATGGTGCGTTGATAGAGACGACATTCACACTGGTCCAAGACTACCTATGGTTGAAACCATATGGAACCTCAGCATCCAAATTCGGAAGATTGGTTTGAGTTTGGAACTTAGTTCCAATAACCTTCTTTAAGCATTAGACATGAAAAACATCATCGATATTTGAATGATTGGGTAGATTTAACTGATAGGCCATTGGTCCCACGCACTTGAGAATGGTAAAAGAACCATAAAATTTGGGAACAAGCTTATGAAAATGTTCAGCTTTGAGTGAAGTCTTCTTGCAAGGTTATAGACAAAGAAACACTTGGTCTCCTATATCAAATTGGCATTATGAACATCCTTGATTTGCTTGTTGTTTCATACGATCCTAAGCTAAGAACAAATTGTCTTTGAAAGAACAAAGAATGGCGACACAGACTCAAAGATTTTTGTCAACCTCATGAACCTTCAAGACCCCTAGTATGTAGGAAAGAAATGACAGGGGATTTTTTCTGTATACTTCTTCAAAAAGAGTCATGCAGGTAGCAGTATGGTAAGATGTGTTATACCACCATTCATCTAGGGGTAACCATTGAACCCACTGATGTTGTTGGTTAGATGAAAAACAACTCAAATATGTTTCCAAACACTTGTTGACAACTTCAATTTGGCCATCAGTCTGTGGGTAATAAGCAGTACTAAAATGTAATTGTGTGCCCTGGAGCCTGAATAGTTCTTACCAAAAATTGTTGGTGAAAGTTGGATCCCTATCTGATACAATAGAATGAGGCATGCCATGAAGCTTGAAAATATGAGCCATTGTGGATGTTGTGAATGGGTGTTGAAGAGAACAAAAATGAGCAAAGGCAATCAACTACCACCATGATGACTGAATTATTGTCAGATTTAGGTAAGCCCACAATCAAATCCATAGAAAGGTCCCTCCAAATAGCTGGTGCAATCGGAAGCGGTTGTAGTGTGCCCGGAGCTTTGGCAATTTCCCCTTTGTTGCATTGACAGACATTACATTCAGCCACAAAGGTGCGGGCGTCTTGTTTCATACCATCCTAGAAAAAGAACGTTTAACTCGTTCATAGTTTTTGGTAAACCTGGAATGCTCGATTGTTGGTGAAGCATGAAGCTCAGAAAGTACCGTGGATTTAAGTTGCGGCTAGTGGCTTAAATATAGATGAACTTTGTAGAGAAGCTCTTCATTGTGCCAAGAGTACGCTGGAGAAACTGGAGAATTGTCTTTCAATTGTTGGATCAGTTGAGAAGTTTTGGGATCTTACAACCACTCTCGACGAACAGCTTGGAGCCAATCTGGTACAATGAAGGAGAGGGAAAAAAGGGATCCTTCTTCTTCATACTTTCTGAACAAAGAATCAACCACTACATTTTATTTTCCCTTCTTATAAATGATCTCATAATCATAGCCAAATAGCTTAGTCACCCATTTTTGTTGCTCCTGGGATGAAATCCTTTGTTCTAGGAAATACTTGAGGCTCTGATAGTTGGTTTTAATTTGGAAGCATTGCCCCAAGAGATAAGGACACTAGATATCCACAACATGCAGAATAGCCAACATTTCCTTTTCATAGATTGGCCAAGATGTCGCTACGAGAGTTGTTTACTAGTGAAGGCCAAGGGTCTACCCTCTTGCATGAGTACTACGCCAATGCCTTTTCTGGAGGCATCACGCTAGAGGACAAAAGTCTTTGTGAAGTTAGTAAGGGCCAAGACAGGAGTTGTGCACATGGCTTCTTTCAATGCTTGAAACGATTTATCAGTTGTTGTAGTCCAAGTGAAAGCATTATTTTTTAGGAGATCAATAAGAGGCACGACAATTTTTTCATAATTCTTAACAAACTTTCGATAATATCATGTTAAACCCATAAAACCATGCAATCTCTTGAGATTTTTTGGGCACGGCTAATCCTGCATAGCTTCAATTTTCTTAGGATCCACCCTTACACCATCCTTGCTGATAATATGACCCAAGTAATCCAATTCTGAAGCTCCAAAGGCACATTTAGATTTCTTGAGAAAAAGTTGGTGCTGAGAGAGTAGCCTGAGAACTTGATCCACATGGGTAAGATGGTCTTCCTAGGTTTTACTATAGATGAGAATATCATCAAAGAAAACTAGGAAAAAATGGCGAAGAAAAGGACGAAAAACATGGTTCATGAGACCTTGGAAAGTGGAGGGAACATTAGACAGGCCAAAGGGCATGACCAAAAATGCATAGTGAGCCTCATGAGTCTGAAAAACAGTCTTAGGAATGTCTTCCTCTTTCATACGTATCTGGTGGTAGCCAGAACGTAGATCAGGTATAGTAAAATACTGAGCACCACTTAATTCATCCAAGACATCATCAATGACAGGAATGGGAAATTTGTCTTTGATGGTGAGTTTATTAAGGGCGCAAAAGTTGGGACACATACGCCAAGTACCTTCTTTTTTGGGTGCCATGACCATAGGGGAAGAATAGGGGTTGGTACTAGGGTGGATAACACCTGTGGCTAGCAATTCTTGAAATTTTTTCTCAATTTCATTATTTTGGGAAAGGGATGACGATAAGAGCGAACAATGGGAGGAAGACTGTAGGGGATGAGAGGAATAGAATGATCATGAACACCATGAGAAGGAGGAAGTCCCTGGGGAGTGGAAAAAACAACTTGGTGTTTGGAGATGATACATTGGAGGTCAAGATGCACCACAAGTGTCTCAATTGCTCGAATAGAATGGAGTTGGGAAATAATGTCAGAATGACCTTTTTTGAGGAGCTTTTCCATTCGATGGGAACTGATGATCTCAGGGGATCCTGCTATGATTCCTTGGAATTTGTATTGATGTCCCGCCTATTGGAATTGCATGGTTAATTCCTTAAAATCCATGAGGATGGGACCCATAGTGCGTAACCATTTTGCACTAAGAACAATGTCAAAACCACCCATGTCAATAACAAACATATGGGATTTCAGCTGGTACTGCCCAATTTGGAGACACACATTTTCACAATGCCCCCCACATTTCAGGGAACCACCATTGGCAATCATGATTTGAAAATTGTTGACTGCATGTATATAGCAATTGGTTTCTTGGGAAATACGACGGTGAACAAAATTATGAGTGCTTCCACTGTCAATTAGGATGATGAACTTTCGATTCTTAATGTAGCCAATGAGCTTTAGGGTTTAGGGAGAAAAGAAGCCAATGAGAGAAATCAAGGAAATGAATAGTTCTACTTCTTGTTGGTCAAAGGGTGGAGTAATATCAGTTGGCTTAGGTAGCTCTGCCACAGGGGGGGTATCGAGCTCTTCTTCAGAAACATCCTAAAAAATGGCCATAAAAAACTTTTGATCCTTACACTTATGCCCCAGAAAATATTTGTCATCATGATTATAACAAAGGCCCTTGATTTGGCATTTCACCATTTCAGCCCGAGTTAATTTATGGATCTTGAGGGGAGTGGGAGGAGGGGCAGGGTTAGTAGGTCGAGTGCAAGGAACAAAGGAAGGTTTGTGGGTCTGAGAAGAGACAATTTGTTGGGCTTCCTTAGCACATTGAGTAGCCTCCAACCAAGTGTGAGGGTGAGCCATGAGGACCTAGGCTTGAATTTACTCTTTGAGGTCATTGATAAAAAATTCCTGGAAGAAGGCATCAGACATGTCCTCAGTTCTGAAATCCAAGTGTTCAAAGGAAGATATAAAGTCTTCCATTGTTCCAGCTTTTTTCAACTTGGTCAAATGACCAAGATAGTGGGTGTCAGTGTCAAAGCGGTCATATATCTCTGCCACAAACTAAGTCCAAGCAACATACCCCTTGCATCTATTTCTACACCATTTCCACCATTGCCAACATTCTAGATCCAAATAGAGGACAGTGTAATGAAGTTTGGCCAGATCATTAGTAATTCCATGCAAGGAGAAATAATGTTCCATTTGAGTGACCCAACCAGTGGGATCAGATCTGTCAAATTTATTCACTTCAATTCAGGGAAGGTGGGGGTCACGAGGAAGGGAATTGGAATGAAGGGCCATATTATGTGAAGAGTTCTCACCTTCATAGTGGGAAGTTTGTTCAAGGGACAGAGAGCCAAGGGACTGTTTCAACCACTAGGTGATGAAGGAAAATTCACCCTTAACCTCTTCCAATTCACCTGTAACTTTGGCCTCGAAGGTATCCAAGTGGGAATTATTGGAAGCAATTTCAGAGGTCATTCTTTGGATGTCTACCTTGTGTTGTTTGGATTCATCTTCCAAGTGAACGAATTCTTGGTTGTGAGTAGTGGCCATGGGTGGAGGGGAATGAAAGAGAGGAAGTGGGACCATGGAAAAAAGAGAGAGTAAAAACTAATGTATATGAGTGTGTTCAGTGTGAAAAGAGGAATGCAATGAGATAGGTGTCAAATAAGGGTGTGGGAAGGTAAAAAAAAAAGGTTAAAAATGATAGGTATCACAATGATCAAGGAAAAAAGGGGAATCCAACGAGATAGGTCTAAAATAAGTGTCCGAGGAGGTAAAAAAATGTTAAAAATGATAGGTGTCAGAATGATACATGAGAGAAGGGGAATCCAATGAGCTATGACTCAAATAAGGGTACTGGCATGTCCCATACTTGTTTTTTGCTCCTTTTTCCTTTTATTTTTTCCCTTTTTCTTTCCTTTTTTTTTTTTTACTTCGCTAGAGTTTTATGCATATTTGAATAATATCGTAGTATAGAAATGCCCAAGTTCTGAATAGAAAAAATAAAATAAATGTATAGTAATTTTCGCAACCCTAATGCAGGAGGAAAGGTTGAAGAGAAATAGATCTTCTCTGTTCCTTTTCTGTTTGTAATTTTTGCAACCCGAATCTCGAAGGAAAGGTTGCACATAAATAGATCTTCTATGTTCCTTTTCTGTTTTGTTTCCTTCCCTAGGGTTAGGGTTTTCAAGGTGCCTACAGACAAGGGTTTTCCCTATGTTATAGCTCTCTGATATACGTGCAAGGTCCAACAGTAGTAGTCGGCCCAATATCTCAGGGCACTAACTAAGGAGGCTAGACTCTGCCCTTAATCGTACTACCTGACTACCCAGGTACTAGAGAGTATCTTCCCGAGTGTTATTCTCGGTGACACTATAGCAGTCAGGCGATCGATTGGTTGATCTACAGAGGGCTTCAGGATATCTATGTCGATCCATATATAGGTGTTTTTTGATGCACTACCACTCGAAGGGGTACCAACAGGGGTTACAAGGGTGGCTAACAATGTGTGCTTAAGTACCAATTGTAGTTTCTCCATGTATGCTTCCCCGACCGTGGATTTTTTCACCGAACGACAGATATTTGTAGATTTAAGACATCGAAATATGTCTCTACCTTGGAAACAAAAATAACCCACAGTTTTCTGCCAGGGAAAGTGCTCTGATACCACTTGTAAGGTACCAGATCTATTATAATAGCATGAAACAGAAATATTGCAGAGAATAAAAGCGAAACAACACAATAGATGAAACCACAACACCAAATAATACCTTTATTGATAGGAAACAATGTTTTCTTGCCTCTTTGAGGGGGCAACCTCCAGCAGAGCAACGCTCTAGTACAATAATTCTCAAGACAAATCCCCCTCATACCTTCTACTCTTATTTATACTAATTCTATCTTCTAAAGAACATTCTAGAGGGATATATTTCTAGAAGCGTAAGCTTCTATTATCTCTTCTTACATTGACTTGTTCATATTTATTAAATATGCCTTATTAACTAGTATCGACCTTTATTACATGGAAATATATTATTCTACCTACATGAGAAGTTAGGGTTTTAGGTCCCTAACACGAGACCTCTAATCTGATTTTTAGATTATCAGTGTCTATGTTTGAAAACATAGTTATTTTACTACTATAACCATAACCGAGAGTGCCTGGTCTGTCTTTTGATTCAACCATTACAAACTGCAAACTAGGGATTTAATTATAGGCTCCCCCATGACTGTTCAATTAGCCAAAACTAGGAAATTCAAAAAGGCAAAAAGCAAAGCTAGAACTAGTCAGCTTGTTGCGTGGTTGTGTTGCTCCTTGTCCTTAGCTTCCTTCTGCATCTTTTCTAGAACTAGTTGGTCTTCCTCCACAATAATCAACTTTTCTTTAGACCCCTCCATACTGGAACTTCCTTTTGGCTGTCACTTTGGCATGCCCTAGTCCTCATCTTGACGCACTCTAAACTAGACCACAAATTGAGCCTTCCAGAGGAGCTCAACTTTTCCCTCGAAGACACAAATATCATGCAGGGTGGCTCTATTCTCTGCTTGTTGCTATACCATAGCTCGAGCCACCATCCCCTTCATTATCGAGTAAGTTTCAACTAGTTTGAAGTATTTGGTGTCCCGAGTACGTGATTGACCTTGGTCTAGCACCAAATTCTTGAATTCAACCAGGAATTCCTCCTCTAAGGTTGCTCTATGCTTCCATCTCACCACCTCTTACACTGTAGCCACTGTCTTCTTCTATGAATCTGAACATAGGCTTTGAAATTAGATTCTCACCTCCCCAACAACTCGATCCACTCAGGTTCAAGTCATAGGGCCTACTGGTGCATGTTGCTCCACCTACCCTCTCATCCTCTTGGCTCTCCCTTGGTCACCATTCAAATCACATCCCTTCATCTTGTTGTTGCTCCAAACGAAACCCACCTCCCAATGCAATAACCTAGTCTCAATCGCAGACCCCCATAGAAACCAAGACTAGCTATGACTAGTAGCACCCCAAGAGAAGCTCGTTTGACCGCCTGTCGATTTCCATTGAATAATCCAAACCTAAACGAAAATGTTGGAGCGATCCAAGGTGGCAGCGCCCCTTTGAACCATATTTCGTCTTAAATCACTCAACCACCACAACACATAAGTTTTATCGTGTTCTTAAGCTCGGATATGTATCCCCGATTGTTGGTTTTCCATTTTCTATCTGCTCAACCTCTCAATTTAACCCAAGGATTCGACATCATCTCCAACTCTTGACCTCCTGTAATACCTTGGTTTCCCCCAACTTGTAATTAATCATTTATTTATGATCACCATGCTATGGCATGGGAACAATGTAAATGTATTATTGTTTAGATTACCAATAAATGACTGTGGGGGTGAATCCTTGAAGTATTGGCCATGATTTCACTATAGGAAAGAGTGAGGAAACTGTGGAGAGGGTTCATTATGTCAAAATGACTCAAATTCTCCTTGCTGAAATAATAAGCCTCATCCGGATTCCAAAGAAGAATAAGTTAATGAAAGAAGGATTGGTGGTTGAACAATAAACTACCCCCATGAATGGAATCATGGAGGGTCTGGCTGAGGAGACAAAAAACTGTCAGCCCGAAGTACCATAGAGTGCATTTTTCCTGCATGCCCAGACTAATGCGAGTTTCTTCTGATAGAAGGAACATGACAGATCCAGAACCTTCATGGGAGGGAAAAGGCATGCAAGAATACACACAAAGGCAGACAAGAAGGGGACACACTAGGCTAGGTGGGAGACCGAGGATATGTAGAGAGAAAGAGGAGAGCACGAGAAAAGATCCAATTCATAGAAGAACTGAGAGATTAAACTATTCTGGATACAGGAGAGAACAAAAAAAAAGGGAAACCTCAAAGATGAGGGTCGTGAGCTTGATGTCGAGGAAGCATCTGATAAACCTTGTAGAGGTTGTGACAAAGAGAGATTCTCTGAGGAATTGCAAGAGTTTCCCCCAGTGATATCATGATTTGGCATGGGGGTGTCCAGAGTGCTAAGAGTGAATGCCTATGAGCCTGCGATTGGGTGGAAAGGTGAATACCCACCGTCAATTGGTTGGTGATCGACCATAATAGATAAGTAATTCATATACCTGGTGTATTAGAATTGAAATGATGGTTGAATGTCTATGGTTATGATTAAAACCTTACATTGTTTGATCAATAATTATAAATGCTTATTGTTTTTCTGTGAATCCTTGCAATTGAATGATTTTTGTTTGCCTCTGTTTAGCAACTGTAGAGCTATGAGACATGGGTCTTAAAAATAATTTAGGACTAAGTTTTCAATTCCTGCAGGGGTCGAGAAACACCTTTCCCTGTTTTAGAACTTATGTCATGTGAATGGAAGGTGCTTCCTTCGAACCGGTCTTTCAAGAGACCATGGGCTTATTCCCACGACCTTAACCAAATCACGGCTAAGATTTGAGTGTATAGCCCCGAGACTAGTCAGAGAGTCCATATGACCAGGACCTTGGAACCCTTTGCTAGGTCCGAAAGGAGCTAAGCAACTTCTGACTTCGGAATTCCAGGAATTCGGAGGTTTGGGATGTTGTGAATTTACAACCTTTGAAACTAATCGAAGGTAACCTATTGTTACGGTTACCAACATGGTTGACCAACATTTTGTGGTTCCCTTAATCGTAACCATGGGATCTGTTCCACCACTAAACCCTAACCCACTTATCGGTTGCAAAGTAACGTGAGCTGTAGATCTTGGGGTACCCGATATCTTCTCTGACCGTTGGATCTATGCCGTGGTCATTCTGGCGTTGACCACTTTGGGAGAACGGAGGTATCATAACACAAAAACTCCTGAATGTCAAAGTTGCAAAGTAACATGGGCCGTCAATCTAAGGATCCCTAGGGACCCCTCTTGGCCATATGATCGTGGGGATGTGTGCTTCACATCGAGAGTACGTGGGGGTCCACGCATCGAGCAACGATGATGCCATGTGTGGTCACCTTATGACATAGTAAAGAGGTGTTGGTAACCTAAGGCAGGTGCCACACATCTTTCCAGCATGTTTCAGGTTGACTGGTGTCCCTCTAGGAGTGGTCGAACACTGGAACCTAGGGACCTTTGAGCTAGAGTTGTGAGTCGTTGATCTGGGGAGTTCATTGAGAAACCCTCCCAACCGTCCGATCAGCTAGTTGAAGGATCTGCATATAGCACTTCGGTGAAGTCTTACTCCGGGAGAACGAGAGTGATAAGCAGGTGAAACCCCTGAATGCCAAAGTCATAAAGTGATAAGGACTATCGATTCGAGGACGCATCGAGAACTCTCATGATTGTTGGATATAGACTATGGTCAACCCAACGCTGACCACTCTGGGAGTAAAGAGGATATTACACAATGAAACCCCCAAACACCGAAGTTGCGAATAAACAAAGGTCGTATATCTATGGGTATACATGGACACATCTCGACCGTAGGATAGAAGGGGTGTTGGGAGGTCGTTGGTGGGAGTTCAGGCTTCAGAGCTCCGGGTGATCACACAGGTAGGAGAGGATAGAAGAATTCTTGAGGTTTTCAACCTGGAGATACGTGGCACGTTGACGTCACATAGGGTGACGTGGACGCATGTGTGACATGCCACATGTCACCTTGATTCATGTTTTTTATAGACCTTATATGCCAATTTGAACGTGACACATGTCTCCCATTGACAGGGCCATGTTTCATCTCTGTTCTCTATCGTGTGTCATCCCCTGGTGCATGGTTTTTTGACTTAAGGGATAATGGGACTCTAAGAGTTCAGGACTCCAGAGGTTTAGGAGGTTAGGATGCATGCTCCAAAGGGGTCGAAGGCTGGAGCCACATGGCAGGACTCCGAGACTTCGAAACTCCGAGGAATTTGGGATGTAGGGATGTTGGGGTTAATTTGGATGAAGGCCTGGATCCACCTATCCCTTCCCTTGCGTATAATATGTCGCCATGTGTAAGTGTGGACCCTTCGAGAGTCCTAGAATTTGGAACTCCAGAGGTTTAGAGTGGTGTGATTTGATGAGTCGAAACAGGCCAAAGGCCTGGATTTACTTTCCTGCTCCTGTAGACTGTCAGATAAGTTAAATATAATTAATTAAATGAAAAGGGACCCTCTGTGGAACTTCGAGAGATTTGGGTTCATGAGCACAGGAGGAGGAATTTCGTTAAAGTCCGAAGAATTAGGTGCTAATTAATCTTAAGGAATCCAAGTGCCTTGGAGATTTTGGTAAAGAGTGACATTTCGTTGTGTTGATGGTTAATTAACCTAGTCGACTTATAGGAGCTAGACAAATGTCAAATCCAGGTTGGAAAAGGTCTTTGTATACTATGATGAGGTGTAGTGTCGGGTGATAGGGAGCCACATGGGTGCTATGTGGCTGTAAGGGACTCCATTTATTGAAGGCTTAAAGAACCCTGAAGGGCCATAACTTGCAATCCAGAGCTTGGATTTGAGTATGGTAGCAGTCATTGGAAAGATCTTGATCAATAAAAGAGGATGGATCCTAGTAAGAGGATTTTAGATGATTAAGGAAAGTGAAATTATGATGCCCCATACCTAAGAAGGGTACTCAGGGGTCGGGTGTGTTAGAAAGTGGTATTAGAGCAAGGTTACAACATTTGGCCTACTTGTGCTCATGAAAGAGTCAAGAGATTATGTTTTCTTTCTTAGAAAAATTTAAGGGAGAGGGAAACCTGCCCTATCCGATCTAGCAAAGCATGATTCAAACGCAGGCTTGGATGGGCTAGAGAATAGTCATAAGACTAGTTTACCAAGGCTAAGATGAGCCCGTTGAGAATATTACTATCATATGGAAATTATCTACATAAGTTCCTTGAGGAGAAGGATGCAGATTAAAATTCAGTTGGTATTTTACCCAACAAGATTGAATCATTCTAGACTGTGGCAGAAGAGGACTATCATTTCTTTTGGGAAATGATATCCAACCCTACAAAAGTGGGATTATGCCAAGGGGAATTAATAATAAAACTTGGATGCAAATGGAATAAACTTGTTTTAAGGGATACTTGAGTCCCGAGGGAAAATGGACTGAAGAGGTGGCATGAATTGCCTAGAAAGTGGGGCTTAATGAAGCCTTTGTTAATTAAAAGTGTTAATTAAATGAAGGATTTGGCATTGGGAGGACAATACTCCATGCCTAGAGATCTTATGAAAGTAGGTGAGATCAACCTACCTGACCTGTCATAACTGAAAAACTTCCTACTGGGGTAATTTCCCCTTGTAAAATAAAAGAAGTCATGAGGATTGAGAATGAACCTCATGGAAGAAGTGAAATGACATGAGAAAATCCAAAAGCTCATGGTTGTGCTAAAGCAGTGTAAATCCCCAATAACTAAGGGTAGTTCTATGCATGAAAATTCAAGAGGTAAGTAAGTGGAACCCGTCTGCACTGCAGACATGGGTATAATGCTTGGTGCATGAAGATATGCTGAAATGCATATCGCAAGGATAGAACATGCATATGACACACATATATACTTATTATAGTCCGTCATTGAATGTAAAATATGGTGATGTGATAGACCATATGGTTAGTGATGATCTGACCATGGCAATAAGTAAAAGGTTGATGATGTTGAGTACACAGTGCCTTATGAGGATGAGGTAGAATGGTTAATGAAATGTTGATCCTGAATGTGGTAAATGAAGTGTTGGGACACTTCTAGAGGACCAATGGGCCAAGTTGACATCCAAAGGTTGATGGTAGCCATATGGATATGGCTTGGTATACTCAGATAACTATAAGATGGAGTTTAGGAAAATATTCCTTTGTAGAGATACGTTGACCAAGAGTGAATTGAGGCATGAAGAAGAGACTAGAAGTAATTATCTAACTACCTTGAGTGATACTATAGCTACCCATATGAATTATGAATTATGGAAGGTTTTTATAGTAGAAAGGAAAAAAAAAAGTGACTCTTGTTGGTTATTGCCATGTAGAGAGGGAAACATCAATATGAATTATGACTGTGAGATTAGTCATATGAGTGATTGTAATCTCTCACTAAAGAACACTAATATTCAGAATAAACTATCAATGTGAATGGATGAGGTAAAAAGGTGCAAGAGATGCACCTACATATATACAATATATGTATACATGCTTAAAAGAATAATATGACTGCAAGCTCTCAACTGAGAGGGAAGATCAGTGTTGAGTGTCTATATGAGACTTGTCATAAGAATGATTGGAAGATCCTTGGGAGGAGGATCTGGAAGTCTGATATGTCCATGTGTATGAATGAAATGGAAAAGGTACAAGCAATGAGGTTGCATGATGATTGTTTGTCTATGTTGGTATATGCTTGAGTGCATGGATTTAATACATTGAGAGGTTTCTTGATATGAAGACTGATATTAAGACCCAATAGATATCAATGAATGATATTAAATTTGCAAGTGATGCACATGTATGATACAAGAGTAAATGAGCAAGGATGCTCTGTTGTCAAGATAAGAGGCAAATAATTATGCCTTTGAGGATCGCATGAGAATGATTGTGAGCAATCATGAGTTGAATGATTTTAAAGTAAAGATGTATGTGAGCTGTGAAATATGCCTATGGTAGCTACACATAGGCTTATTATTATGCATATGGTTAAGTACATCATGGATGTAAGTTAACAAAACAAGGAATATGTGTGGATAAATAATCTGGATGCATAACAAAGATGCATGTTTACAATCCTTATAGAAATATTTGGTACACAACTAAAGCTAACTCAAGGTTGAGGCCATAACAACTAGTGAAGAATATGCAATAAGGAAGTTGCTTGTTAAATGAGCTCCCTGTGAAGGAATGGGGTAAAGACTCTGTCAGTAGAACATAATCACAACCTTAATGATTGCTGATAATTAAGCAGTGAGCTACAAGCCTATTTATATAAAAATCCTGGATTACATTCTAAAACAAAATGTATAAGTGGAAAGATAACAAATGAACATTGACCATTCTGATAACTGAATGGTAAGGTGCAGAATGCACAAGTTCATGATTCATTATGAACAAAAATGTCTACTACTGGAGCATGTTGATGTATCCAATAGGTTAGGGCGATCCTAACCAAGGCTGCTCAAGGAAAGGAGCAGGAAGATCCCAGCACGGAATAGATTGCATAAGCAAAGAAGGAGAAAAAGGGGGAGTATAGGAAGATGTTTTATTGATTTGAATGCTATGATACAAGCATTTTTATTTTACATGATGGCTAATATATTTGTGATGTCACGTGTATAAAGAAATTGGAGCGGTTGATAAAGACATTTGCCAATGATGGACAACCTCAAGCAGAGGACGACTATGAGAAGGTTGTTATTAAAGGATTGTTGAAGGGACATTAAAAGTCCCCATAAAGCACCACTGACGAGGTAATATCATAGAGGGTGCTAGCAACCAGAGAAGGTATAAAAATGTTCATACCTATGTGGCATAAGGTGCGAAGGAATTTGGTAAGAATCCCTTCTGAAAAGTTTCATTATCTTAAAGATATGCAAATAATTTTTGAGTGGTTGTTGTATGCCATTGCTACTCAAGAGGGGTAAGATTCAAGAAAGACGAATTTGGACAATAGAGAGAGGAAGTCTATGCCAGGCTAGAATGAGTTATAATCTTTTCAAGAAAAAGCATGATTAAGGAGTACCATGGATACAGTGACCAATCTAGGGAGATTAGGAATAAAGGTGCTCATATTTAGCACATTGCATGGAATGAGTTGAGGACATGCATGTTTTCATAAGAGGGTAGACAATGGATTTCCCATTAAGGAAGGAGGACCTTAAAATATTCTACTTGCATTGTAGAGGTGTTAAAGAAAAGAGAATTTTGGGGTGTCATGAGTGTTGACACCCTGGTTACTAATGAAGGAAGAATGCTTGGGTGCATTCAAGATAAACTTTTAGTTTCATATGTACTAACATGGGATCGTGACCAACCTGTAGCAGGTAGCATAGTCCTATTGTAAGAGTTAATGAGAATGATTAAACCTATGGTGGAGAGGTTGGTTGAGCTCCAACACACCATGGTGAGGTGCTCATCATAAGTATGACAAATTTGAACCCAAGGGTAAATTGAGTATGAGTGTAGCCATGAATAGTGGCACATGGATTAAGGTTGTTTCACAATTAAAATTGCATTGGGAAAATTTAGTGTGTTGAAAGGATGCATACACAAATAATAATATATCCTTTTGCCTTGTACCCTTGAATAGATAAAAATGACTTAGACTGTTAGTATGCATAGTTTTGAAAATAAAATGTGCAGGAATACTAACAAGTTGCTTGGCTGAGGAATGTTGAAATTGCAGGAAGAAAAGGGTATTGGATATGGCAGTGTTGTAATCCCATAAGGAAGACCAATTTCCTATTGAGCTAAACTGCTATGGGAAGGAAAGTCCCATACTTGTGAATTTGGTTCCTGTGTGGACTGGATATGAAAATAAATGTGAAATTTAGAAATCTATGGGTGACAGTATTTGAAATTGATAATAATATCTCATGATTTATGCATACTTGTGATGCAGGTGAGACGAAAAAAAAGATCTATCTAGAAAGGAAAGGTGAAGGTTGTCAAGCTGGAAAGCATGAAAAAGGGCTACAATTGAGACAAAAGAACCATGTGGTAAGTCATGATCACCCTAGGATATGTTGTGTTGTGGAAACAAAAGCCGGAGGGACACCTCGGCTGAGAAAGTCTGAGGGACGCCTCGACTATAATGCTCAATGAAGTCTTGAAAACCCTTTATGTGCGAGAAACCCTTGGCAAGGCAAGATGGATCACATGCGGGACTATATAGCAGAGAAGGGGATTCTTGAGCCTGGGCCTGGAGAGTGAGTGACCGCAAGGAAGAGGAGACTCTGATAATTCTTATAAACTATTGATTGGGATCATGCACACAATGGGTATGTCAAAAGAAGAAGAAGAAGCAATGAGCCAAGATAACAAGGCAACCATCTGGATGCAAATCCATGAACTGCACAAATAAGTATTGTGCTAGATTATGAAAAATTTCCTCTTGAATTTTGCACAAAAATAGAATGTTATCGCATGAAATTGTAATTAATATGCTTGTTGTCCAAGATTATTGAAGGCAAGTGACGAAGGCCAAGGGTCTGGAAAGGACCTGAGCAAGAAAGAGGATCAATATTTTTGAAGCAGTTGAATGACAAAAGCATGACAGGTGATTACTGAGAAAGAACACTGAGGACGATGTTCCTTTTAAGGGGGAGGGGATTGTAATACCCCTGTTTCGCCCAACTTGTAATTAACCATTTATTTATTTATGATCACCATGATATGGAATGGGAACAATGTAAATTTATTATTGTTCATATTTCCAATAACTGACTATGGGGGTGAAGCCTTGAAGTACTGGTCATGATGTCACTAGAGGAAAGAGTGACAAAACTGTGGAGAGGGATCATTATGTCAAAATGACCCAAATTATCCTTGTTGAAATAATAAGCCTCATCCATATTCCAAGGAAGAATCAATTAATGAAAGAAGGACCGATGGTTGAACAATCAACTACCCCCATAAATGGAAGCATGAAGGGTTTGGCTGAGGAGACAGAAAATTGCCAGCCCGAAGTACCACAGAGTGCAGTTTTCCTGCAAGCCCAGATTGACCCAAGTTTCTTCTGACATAAGGAATAGGACAAGTCTAGAACCTTCCTCGGGAGGGAAAATGCATGCACGAATACACATGAAGGCAGACAGGAAGGAGACACATTGGGCGGAGTGGGCGACCGGGGATATACAGAGAGAAAGAGGAGAGTGCGAGAAAAGATCCAGTTTAGAGAAGAACTGAGAGATTAAACTGTTTTGGTTATAGGAGAAAACAAAAAAAGATGACACCTAAGAGATGAGGGCTGCGAGCTTGATGCTGAGGAAGCATCTGATAAACCTTGCATAGGTTGTGACAGAGAGATAGTCTCTGAGGAATTGCAGGAGTTTCCCCTAGTGACATCATGGATTTTTAATGGGGGTGGTCAGAGTGCTAAGAGTGAATGGCTATGAGACTATGGTTGGGTGGAAAGGCAAACACCCACAATCAGTTAGTTGGTGATCGACTGTAATAGATAAGTAATTCATATACTCGGTGTATTAGAATTGAAATCATGGTTGAATGTCTATGGTTATGATTAAAACCTTACGTTGTTTGATCAATCATTATAAATGCTTATTGTTTTTCTGTGAACTCTTGCAATCGAATAGTTTATGTTTGCCTTAGTTTAGCAGTTGTGAGCTATGAGACACAGGTCTTCAAAAGAATTTAGGACTAAGTTTTTGGTTCCTGCATGGGTCGAGAAACACCTTTCCCTATTTTAGAAATTATGTCATGTGAATGGAAGGCGCTTCTTTCAAACTAGTCATCCAAGAGACCACAGGCTTATGCCCATGGCCTTAACCAAATCATGGCTAAGATTCGAGTGTACAACTCAGAGACTCGTTAGAGAATCCATATGACCATGATCTTGGAACCCTTCGCTAGGTTTGAAAGGAGCTAAGAAACTTATGACTTCGAAATTTCGGGAGTTCAGAAGTCTGAGATGTTGTGACTTTACATCCTTCGAAACTAACCAAAGGTAACCTATTGTTACGGTTACCAACGTGGTTGACCAACATTTGGCGGTTCCCTTAACCGTAATCGTGGGATCTCTTCCACCGCTAAACATTGACCCACTTACCGGTCGTGAAGTAACTCAAGTCATAGATCCGAGGATACCCAAGATATTCTTTGACTGTTGGATCTACGTCGTGATTAGTCCGACATTAATCACTTCAGGAGAACAAAGGTATCATAACACCAAAACTCCCGAATGTCAGAGTTGCGAAGTAACATTGGTTGTCGATATAAGGATCCCTTAGGACCCCTCTCGACTATATGATCGTGGGGACGTGTGCGTCACGTCGAGAGTACATGGGGATCCACGCATCGAGCAACGAAGATGTCATGTGTGGTGACCTTATGACATAGTAAATAGGTGTCGGTAACTCAAGGAAGGCGCCATGCATCTTGCCAGCATGTTTTGGGTTGACAGGTGTCCCTCTAGGTGTGGTCGAACACTAGAACCTAGGGACCTTTGAGCTAGAGTTGCGAGTCATTGATCTGGGGAGTTCATTGAGAAACCCTCCCAACCATTCGATCAGCTAGTGGAAGGATTTGTGTATATCACTTCGGCGAAGTCCTACTCTGGGAGAATGAGAGTGATAAACAGGTGAAACCTCCGAACACCGAAGTCACGAAGCGATGAGGATTGTCGATTCGAGGATGCGTCAGGATCTCTCCTGACCATTGGATCTAGACTATGGTCATCCCGATGCATACCACTATGGGAGTAAAAAGGAGATTACACAACAGAACCCCCGAATGCTGAAGTTGCGAAGCAACGAAGGCCGTAGATCTATGGGCCTATGTGGACACATCTCGACCATAGGATAGAAGGGGTGTTGGGAGGTCGCTGGCAGGAGTTCGGGCTTCGGAGCTCCGAGTGATATCGTAGGTAGGAGAGGATAGAAGACTTATGGAGGTTGTCAGCCTGGAGTGACGTGGCACACTGACGTCACATAGGGTTACGTGGACCCATGTGCGACATGCCATTTGTCACCTTGATTCATGAACTTTACAGAACTTATATGAGAATTGGAACGTGACACATGTCTCCCATTGACAGGGCCACATGTCATATTTGTTCTCTGTCGCGTGTTATACCTTGGTGCAT
This sequence comes from Picea mariana, assembly GCA_032191745.1. Taxonomy (NCBI): domain Eukaryota; kingdom Viridiplantae; phylum Streptophyta; class Pinopsida; order Pinales; family Pinaceae; genus Picea; species Picea mariana. The sequence goes on along the minus strand of JASDQU010739440.1, from coordinate 52,584 downwards.
GGTTTTTTGACTTAATGACTAATGGGACCCTAAGAGTTCGGGAGTTTGGGACTCCGGGAGGTTTAGGAGGTTAGGATGCATTCTCCAAAGGGGCCGAAGGCCGGAGTCACGTGGCAGGACTTTGGGACTTTGGAACTTTGAGGAATTTGGGATGTAGGGACGCTAGGGTTAATTCGGCCGAAGGCCCGGATCCACCTGTCCATTGCCACGTGTAAGTGTGGACCCTTCAGGAGTCCGGGAATTCAGAACTCCGGAGGTTTGAAGTGGTGTGATTTGATGAGTCGAAACGGTTCGAAGGCCCATATTTACTTTCCCGCTCCCGCAGACTATCAGATAACTTAAATATGATTAATTAAATGAAAAGGGACCCTCTCCACGACTTCGAGAGATTTGGATTCATGAGTAAATGAGGAGGAATTTCTCCGAAGTCTAAAGACTTAGGCACTAATTAATCTTAAGGAATCTAAGTGCCTTGGAGATTTTAGTAAAGAGTGGGATTTCGTTGTGTTGATGATTAATTAACGTAGTAGACCTATATGAGCTAGACAAATGTCAACTCTGGGTTGGAAAAGGTCTTATTATACTATGATGAGGTGTAGTGTCACGTGACAGGGAGCCACGTGGCTGTAAGGGACTCCATTTAATGAAGGCTTAATGAACCCTGAAGGGCCATAACTTGCAATCCATAGCTCGGATTTGAGTATGGTAGTAGTCGTTGGAAAGCTCTTAATCAACAGAAGAGGATGGAGATCCCGGTAAGAGGATTCAAGATGATTAAGGAAAGTGAAATTTTGATTCTCCATCCCTTAAAAGGTTACTCAGGGGTCGGGTGTGTTACACCTCCCCACTCGATTCTTTCATGAGTAACTAACTTCATCCTTCATCCTCGAGCCCGAACCGCTCTGCATTTTCTCATCACCAGGTTTGTACTGCCATGGTACTCATCCAATGTCTTCATGCTCGATCTTTGCATCATTCCCACCTCACACCAACTCGGTCATAACTCCATTACCCGTCGCTGCATCAAACTAATATAATTGTTGTCCTTTCCACAGGTGTGTGTTCGCCCCTCTCCCCATGTTTACGTGTCGGCGGCTAGCAACTCCACATGGGAGTCACTGGCCCCAACAGTTATCATTCCATCCGAGCGTGAAAATTTCACATTTAAATAATATGAAATCGAAGGATTTAATTTTTTAAAAAGAAAGGGAGCTTAACTATTAAGTGGGTATATGTTATAAACAAGTTTCAGGTTGGGGAACGCCTATATGTGTGATATTTGATATAAATATAGATATTTGATATAAGAGTGTTTATCATATAGCATGAAACAAGAGTGTGATGTATCATAACAAATTTGATATATAGGAAGAAAGTACGTAAAGATAAAAAATAAAGTATGTGAAATATGACCTTGGTAAGGAGTAGATAAAGATGAAAATTCAATATCTTATATATCATTATATCTACACAAATTTCACATTTAAAGAACACAAAATCTAATCATTTAATTTATTAAAAAGAAAATAAACTTAATTATTGAGTGGGCATATGTTATTATCAGGCTTCTGGTTGGGGAATTCCTATATATTAGAAGATACATAAACATTGAATTTGAGATAAATATCGATATACAATGTAGGAATGTTTAGCATGTAGCATGTAACAAAAACATGATTGTGATAGAATAAATACCCTTATATGTTTTTTCTTTGTACTAGGGGAATTGACAACGCATGGTTCTCGTACTCGCGTGACACGGGGTCGATTCTCGTCGACTACCACTATAACCCCAGGTGCATCCACCCATCCCACAAGAATGAAGCACAAGTAAATCGGGGTGAGAATCGAACATGAGACCTCATTTTTACAAATTTCCTTTCATTTACACGACACTTGCCAATCTGTCTACACCCCTGCGGACAAATACCCTTATATGTTAGAAAATGCACAGACATTGAATTTAAAATAAATATAGATAACTAATGTAAGAATGTTTAACATGTAACATGTAGCAAAAGCGTGATTGCGTCAAAATAAATTTTATATATAAGAAGAAAAATTTATATACAAGAAGAAAGTAGGTAAAGATAAAAAAAAATTAAGGTTTGTAAAAGATGACCTTAATAAAGAGTAAATAAAAAATAATGTCAATAAGAAGCACAATAATACATATAAAAAATAAAAAAAATAAAAAAAAATCAATAATTATCAATTATAAGCAACCATCGAAAATTAAATTGAGGAGTCAACTAAAAAACTAGCTATAATAATAACTAACAAGGGTGGGTTGTCCATTAAGTAATTATAAGAAATTCTAAAGTATTAGAAAGTTGAACCAAAATCAAGTTAAAAAACAAAAAGTTATAAAAATTATTTTGTAATCTATATACTATACATTCCTATATAAATAGATACTATCTATAATTGTAATTTGGTTTTATAATTAATATATATTTTATATTGAAATTACATAATAAAATATGACAGGAATCTCTCATTATCCTACAATATAATTTGACTTTATTTTTATAAATAAATTATTATTAATAATTATAAGTTGAAATTACTATAATAATTATAAATTGGTTTTATGATTAAATATATATTTTATATTTTAATATTACAATTACACAACAAAAACATGGATCTCCCATTACCTTCGTAATTTGGCTTTATTTCTACATAAATAAACCATATAATTTGGCTTTATTTTTACATAAATAAATCATATAATTTGGCTTTATGATTAAATAAATATTTTATATTTTAATATTACAATTACATTCTCCATTACCCTACAACAGAATTTTATGATTAGATACATATTTTATATTTTAAAGTTGCGATTAAAAGAAAACCAAAATTCGAAACACCACGCCTTCTTTTGTGTTGACATTAAAACATCTACTCATTGAAAACACATTCTTTCTATGGTAATGGACCCCTATAAATACCCAAACATATCTCCGTATGGTGGAGAATTTTATATTATAGCAATCTTTAGTAAATATAAACTATTTAAAAAGATAGGCATACATGGGCCCACTTCATCAATGTTGTTTTTATGAGCTAACTCACCCCTTGTTTCAAACATGATGATGTGAGGGAAAGAATACACCAAACTTTTGATCATTTGTTCATGTTGATATCTTAAAGTGTTTGCATCTATACCATTGATCATTTGTTGATATTGATATCTTAAAGGGTTTACAATATTGATACTACAACACATAGAATCCCATATGGTTGTGGCTTATAAAGTTTGGTTGGAGTTGGAAAGTGAAATTAGTCCATGGTTTCCAACATAAGCATGTGAATAATGTGATTATTTTTAACTCTAAGCTTACTCATGATACTTGGATTATATGTACAATGTTTAAATAATTTTTTATTTTTATTTTACTAATAATTTTAAATTATTTAATAAGCTCCATTTATTTATTAAAATAAGTTCTAAGGTTTATAAGTTTTTTTTATAAGTTATTCATGGTATATTATTAAGTAGTTTGATAGTAAAATTTGTGTGAATGTTGTTATTATTTGAATTATTATTATTATTATTATTATTATTATTATTGTTTTTTAAATTTAGTCTTAAAAAAATTGAATGAACATTTAGGGAAACTGTCAATATCACCTCACACCATGCTTCTTGTTTTAGGTTAGTGCTCGCTAGCCTCATGGTGTATTCCTAGTGATTTGAAGTCTAAAATTTTAAAGTAGATCATACAAAAGATTTCAAATATACAAAATATATTCATTTAAATATATGAAATAATGCATATTCCTACCCCTAAATACTTCTATCCATTGGGCAAGGAGTCAAAAGAAAAGAAAATTGATGAGGCAAATGTTACTTAAAGCTCATCAATTCAGAAAACTCCACATTAAACCATTCAATTAGTCCATAATACAGAGTTGGTTTCTAAAATAGTTTTTGTTTTATTGCAGAGTTGTAAATACAAAGTCTGGGATTATTAGGTTGGCAATCCAATGGATTCATAGGGACATAAAGTCATTGCGCAAGTACTTTATCCTCACAATACTCAAAGACAAAGACAATATAATATTATGGGAGCATCTTCAATGCTCAATTATGAACTCACTCAAATACCTAGCATGCGAGGATTCAGAAAGTGAAGAATAGAAGTAAAAGGATTAAAGAATTATCAATTTCTATCCCAACAAATATTCCATTTCTTATATATGAAAATGGATCAATACAAAACAAGTGTATAAGGATATCTTAGAATTGAGAATATAAACCCTAAAATCATCTTAAATGAGGGTAGAAGAGACTACATAACTTTAGGTGGTCCAACCGTCACCCAAATTGAGAAAAGTCAATGCATGAATAGATTTGTCTTGAAAAATAAAAAAAATATCCAAGTTGCTCTAATAATTCAAATAATGTAATACCTTACATTTGCAGGTCACAATTGCAGGTCACAAGTGAATCCCCAAGGATAAGATAAGAGCCTTCATCCACTGAAATAATAAAACCCCCAAGAATAACTTGTATGCATGCCCACACTTGCCTATTGGTCAAGCAACCTTTGAATATAAAATATAGATGTGCCTTTGTC
>JASDQU010739440.1:33077-47975 GCA_032191745.1 Picea mariana | reverse complement strand
TTTTATGATTAGATACATATTTTATATTTTAAAGTTGCGATTAAAAGAAAACCAAAATTCGAAACACCACGCCTTCTTTTGTGTTGACATTAAAACATCTACTCATTGAAAACACATTCTTTCTATGGTAATGGACCCCTATAAATACCCAAACATATCTCCGTATGGTGGAGAATTTTATATTATAGCAATCTTTAGTAAATATAAACTATTTAAAAAGATAGGCATACATGGGCCCACTTCATCAATGTTGTTTTTATGAGCTAACTCACCCCTTGTTTCAAACATGATGATGTGAGGGAAAGAATACACCAAACTTTTGATCATTTGTTCATGTTGATATCTTAAAGTGTTTGCATCTATACCATTGATCATTTGTTGATATTGATATCTTAAAGGGTTTACAATATTGATACTACAACACATAGAATCCCATATGGTTGTGGCTTATAAAGTTTGGTTGGAGTTGGAAAGTGAAATTAGTCCATGGTTTCCAACATAAGCATGTGAATAATGTGATTATTTTTAACTCTAAGCTTACTCATGATACTTGGATTATATGTACAATGTTTAAATAATTTTTTATTTTTATTTTACTAATAATTTTAAATTATTTAATAAGCTCCATTTATTTATTAAAATAAGTTCTAAGGTTTATAAGTTTTTTTTATAAGTTATTCATGGTATATTATTAAGTAGTTTGATAGTAAAATTTGTGTGAATGTTGTTATTATTTGAATTATTATTATTATTATTATTATTATTATTATTGTTTTTTAAATTTAGTCTTAAAAAAATTGAATGAACATTTAGGGAAACTGTCAATATCACCTCACACCATGCTTCTTGTTTTAGGTTAGTGCTCGCTAGCCTCATGGTGTATTCCTAGTGATTTGAAGTCTAAAATTTTAAAGTAGATCATACAAAAGATTTCAAATATACAAAATATATTCATTTAAATATATGAAATAATGCATATTCCTACCCCTAAATACTTCTATCCATTGGGCAAGGAGTCAAAAGAAAAGAAAATTGATGAGGCAAATGTTACTTAAAGCTCATCAATTCAGAAAACTCCACATTAAACCATTCAATTAGTCCATAATACAGAGTTGGTTTCTAAAATAGTTTTTGTTTTATTGCAGAGTTGTAAATACAAAGTCTGGGATTATTAGGTTGGCAATCCAATGGATTCATAGGGACATAAAGTCATTGCGCAAGTACTTTATCCTCACAATACTCAAAGACAAAGACAATATAATATTATGGGAGCATCTTCAATGCTCAATTATGAACTCACTCAAATACCTAGCATGCGAGGATTCAGAAAGTGAAGAATAGAAGTAAAAGGATTAAAGAATTATCAATTTCTATCCCAACAAATATTCCATTTCTTATATATGAAAATGGATCAATACAAAACAAGTGTATAAGGATATCTTAGAATTGAGAATATAAACCCTAAAATCATCTTAAATGAGGGTAGAAGAGACTACATAACTTTAGGTGGTCCAACCGTCACCCAAATTGAGAAAAGTCAATGCATGAATAGATTTGTCTTGAAAAATAAAAAAAATATCCAAGTTGCTCTAATAATTCAAATAATGTAATACCTTACATTTGCAGGTCACAATTGCAGGTCACAAGTGAATCCCCAAGGATAAGATAAGAGCCTTCATCCACTGAAATAATAAAACCCCCAAGAATAACTTGTATGCATGCCCACACTTGCCTATTGGTCAAGCAACCTTTGAATATAAAATATAGATGTGCCTTTGTCTTGAAAATGACACAAAAGCAAACTCAAAATAGTTTTGTTATAGCATCATTTGACACCATCATGTCCAAAATGATCAAATGACCATCATACTAATCATTTGTTGTGATTTCTCACCCTAAAGCATGTCTAAAGAGCACTTTTTATAATCCACGCACTCTTTTCCCTCACAAAAAGAGCATGTACATACCCTTCCTCTTCACAAAAGGTGCATGTAACTTAAAAAGTGAATACAAAAATATAAATGCTTGAAAATCATGTGCTCCCTCCTGGGATTTATGGAACCCATACACATGTGCCTTCCCAACACCTGTTGCAAACTACCTCCATCAACTCATAAGGGTATAAAAATAGGTCTAATGTTGGAGGAGAGGCTAACAAGGATAATTGATAGAGCTATTGTATTTTCCCCCTCACACTAAAACAATCAAAAGGTGATATTTATTATGAGTTTTTATGACCTTCTGTCCCCACAAAACCCTTGTTTTCTAAGTCATATATTTTCCCTTGAATTTGAGGCATGTTATGGCACAAATTGTAGGTTGGGAAAATCCCAACCCAACCATAGAACAAGTACTACAAATTTGGGAATCCTACACCCAATGCCACCTCGATGTAGGTCCCACACTTCAAGGGTGACTAGGTCACTCTAGGGAGGCAATCTCTGTGATCTTAAGGGGATTGATATGGAGATGGAGATAGATGGAAGTGAATCCCCTATAGGTTGAGTCTAAATGGAAATAAGGGTAGGGAGAGATGCCTTGACTTACAAGTAAAGGATGCCCCACAAGTATAGTGCTTTTTTGGATGATTGTACCTGCCCGAGACACAAGAAAACACACCTTGCAACAATATATGTTAGTTGGATCAGAAAGTTAAGCTTGCTATCCCTAATTTGCAACAATATATGAAAGTATATATCAGCAAGAAAAATATACTATAAGCTTCTCAACATGTGCTCAAGATCAAGTAGAAAATGCAAGAGAAAGACTAGCAATTGACTAGCTAAACTCAAGATGAAGAACCAATACTCTTAGCACAAAGATAAGGTTGTTGTAAACACTTATCTGCAGAAAATTATATCAGCATTATGGCTGTAACATTCAATGTATTACAGCAAGAAAATCAGCCACTGAAATCCCCTCAAACTTTGCCAAAAAGTGCACTAGGACAAGGAGAGTAAATGTGCAATTTTTGAGCAAAAACCAATGGTTGACAAGAGAGTTATTAAAGCAAGTATGTTAGGGTTTTTGTAGCCCTAATGGATGAAGATGCAAATTTGTAACAGAAGAAATAAGTATCCCTTAGATTAGGACACCCTAGTGGTTGTGAGGTGCCCAAGGCATAAGGAAAACTATCCACTTTGCAAGAAGTAAAAATGATCGAAATTCACGTTTCCCAATGCAATATTTTATTTCTGCAATGAAACAAATTAATGACTAGTGCCTTTACTATTGGGTTAATGGAGTCACAAGGAAATTATAGAAGCTACCTCCTTGAGGGTGTAAGCCCTTTTACTCCCCAAGGCAAGTTTCTCTAAGCTAGGGCTTAAGCTAAGAGGGTGTATCCCCTTATACTTCTCTTAGCAAACCCTTAATCAATGAGATGAAGCAATAGAATGGTGAAGACTATGGTGGGGGTGTATGCCCTTATACTTCCCACATATTTCCTAGCATAAAAGTACTTGAACTTGAAAAAATGATGGCACAATAATATAAAACCATACCAAGATCAAGAGAAATGCCAAGACAATCCACCACAAGAGCTAGAAAATAACCTTCCAAGAATAGCGCATCACTTCTTCCATCAACCATTCATAAGTGTAGCCATACATAAGTGCACAAGAGATAAAAGAGCCAAGGAGGCCAAAAATTTCAAACCAAGCCTCTCACAAGAGTAGAGTTATGATTCAAAATGAAATCTTGTGATCTCTATTTACACAAAAATTAGCCAACATGGTTTGTCCACAAAATAAGGAGTAAAACACAAGATTAGGGGTCAACAACCCTAATCTTTCCCCCTTAACACAATAATATTAAAAAATTCACTTAAAATTTCATGTTTTGCACAGATTAAACCCTAATCTAGGATGTTGTCACCCCTTTAGGGGACGTTTTTCCACTTTGAGGAGGTCGTTGGTGTTGGAGAAGCATAGAAGGGCCTCCCAAGGCCACATGTCAAGCATATAAATGATCTCATCATGACGAAAACCCTCTTCTCCTCAAAACATCCAAGTGCAAATGAGTGGCACCTCACCACCAATCCCTAGCCCCCAATATCATGACGTCATGCTCAAAAGTGGGATGTTTTTTCCCTCTTGATAAAATTGTTTCGCAAGCAATGGGTTGGATAGTTCATCCAAGTCATCATCAAGGACATCCAAATCAACTCTCTCTCATCTGGTATGCGGGCCCCTGACATGCAACCTGTGGGCTTGTATCCCCATGGAAGCCCAAGCCAGGATTTTTCTCCCAAAACTGTCCACCAATTAGGTCCTACAAAGACAAATGAACAAACCCTCCAAGTGTAGCGTACCCGACCATCCATAGGCTGGGCAACGCCACTACTCTAACACATTACTTATTTCTAATACCAATCTGTAGCGTACCTGGTCATTATGGGCTAGGGCAACACCACTGCTAAACATATAGTATACATAACATGCATATTTAATGAGTTTTAATCAAACAACACAAAGATACTGCTACCATACATACTCAAATGGAAATAACAGTAATTCATACATGCAACATAATACATGACAACATTTCAAAGACACATACATGCATAACATATATAATTAAGCATGGAAATGATGCTTATCTTTTAACTGGAGTAAATCCACCAACTGCGTGTAGACCTTCCATGAACCTCCCAGCCTTAGATTGCACTGCTCATCACTCTCAGCAGTAGGTCACCCTTGAGCTCGGACTAAACTCCACCGGGAAAGGGATTCTTGGGCTAGGCAAGGTCAACAAGGAAGTCACACAGTTCACGAGGAAGGATTCTCTCCCAGGAGCCACTTACGTCCACTTCTCACATACTCTCATTCCTCACATGCTTGTCCCACCCTAGGAGTATACACCTTCACTGTCACACAGTCCATAGGATGCTCCACCTCCCTTGCCTTGGGCTTCAGAAACAGGCCGAACCAGAATTCTCAAAGCCCTGTAGCAGCTATGACACTCCCTACAGAAGACTCACCTCCTCAGCACACTTCTCTCACCTGGAGAAAGTTCCTCACAGGACTGACAACCTGCTTCTTCAGTCAATCCTCGACTTAGATCCAGCAAGGCGAGGACAACAACAACTGGTCAATACATCTCATGAAAACAAAAGGCAACAACCCCCCCCCGAAAAGGTTAAGGTATGAACTCGATTTTGGCCAGTGAGGACATACTGGTTTCATAGGGTAACACATGTCAGTTTTACCCCTCTTGTGAGTGGTTTCTCAGATGTCCGTGGGTATGCGAAGGGCAATGACAAAGGAAAAGCAGGATTGACGAAGGATGGATGAATGGGAAACGAACCCCAAACAGGTTAGACGACATCTCCAAAATGGCAAGTGAACCTGACGGAGAATGGCTTGCGAACTTCCAACACGAGCTGACTCTTCATCTTTAAATGCATGTGCCCAGGTCGACACCTGTCTTCTTGGAGCTGCATGCACTCCACTTAGCATACGTTCCTTTTCCAGGAAGGACAACACTGATCAATTGTCCACCTTAGCCTTTAGGAAATAATAATAAATTATTATCCCCTTTAGAGGTAAGACCCCTAGCTCAGTCCCTAGGCCCACACACTTAGCCTCCTCCCTTACCCAACCTTGTGGAAGATTAGTCTCCCATCACTCTTTCTTCGTGGTCGGTCTGCAAACAATGATGTTTATATTTTATTAATGATTTGCATAATTACATATACAAAATCAGGCTCATGGCCTTAAGCATCTAGGCTCTCCGGCCTAATAAACATATAAGTCTTCAGATTATAATTGCTCGGCTCTCCAACCTATAAACATAATTACAATTCAACAATATAACTGGGGCCCATCCTTGGGGTATTACAATCCCCTCCCCTTATTTTTGCATTGTCCTCAGTGCAACTTTTACACAACATCAACAAGATTTCAAAAATCTTAAAAAAGATGCCGGTATTTTGCCTGCATAGCATCCTTATGCTCCCATGTCGCGTTCTCAGGATTGTACCAGGTCCATTAAACCTTTACAAGACCTATGGCTCGATTCCAGAGCTACTTGCTTTTCCGGTCCAATATACGCACCAGATGCACTTGCAAGACGCCTTCTTGCTCCACCTGAATCACATTCCAATCAATTACATGATTAGCATTAGGTATATATTTCTTAAGCAATGAAACATGAAACAAATTATGTATAGTCATGGATGCAGGCAATGCAATCATATATGCAACTGGTCCAATCCTTTCTAGGATTTCAAATGGCCCACAATATCTGGCCGCTAGCTTGGAACAGTTCCCCAGCTTAAGGGAATTGTTGTTAGCTTTTACTTTCAAGAAAACATGTTCTCCCACTTTAAACTCTCTGTGGGTTCTGTTTTTATCAGCATAAATTTTCTCCCTGTCTTGGGCAGACTTCAAATTTTTCTTAATCTTCAGCATTTTCTCTTCCATTTCCTTGATCAACTGTGGCCCAACTATTACTTTGTCATCTGGGTTATCCCAACTTACTGGGGTGTTGCACCTTCTGCCATATAGTGCTTCAAATGGGCTCATCTTTAGTGATGCTTGATATCCATTGTTGTAGGCAAACTCTACCAAGTGTAGGTAGTCTTCCCATTTAAATGGGTTGTCCATCACATACATCCTTAGTATGTATTCTATCACTTGGTTCACCCTCTCTGTCTTCCCATCAGACTCAGGATGATATGTTGTGCTGAAGTTCATATTCATTTTGAACCCTTTGAAATACCCCTTCCAGAACTTTGAGGTAAATTTCGGGTCTTTGTTAGACACAATTGTCTTGGGAATATCGTGCAATCTTGCTACTTCCCTCATATAGATGTCGACAACATGAGTTGCCTTGTGAGTAGTCTTCAATGGAATAAAATGGGTAGCTTTAGTAAGCTTATCCACCACCACCATGATGGAATCATGCTGCTTGTTTGTTCTGGGTAATCCTGTGATAAAATCCATTGTCAACACTTCCCACTTCCACTCAAGAATGGGAAATGGTTGTAGAAACCCTATTGGGTGCCTATGCTCAGCCTTGACCTTCTGACACTCCATACATCTAACAATGTATTATGCAATTTCCTTCTTCATACCTGGCCAAAAGTATTGGCTCTTGACTGCTGCCATTGTTTTCTGATATCTAGGGTGCCCAACATAAGGCACATTATGCATTTCCTTCAAGATCATAATTCTGAATTCCTGAGAATTAGGTACATAAATTCTTATACATGAGTGTTCCATCAGTTCCCAATTTATAATCTTCCACTTTCTGTAGCATCTTACCTTGTTGTAGCTTTTCTACCAATTCCCTGTACTGCAAATCAACATTTGCAGCTTCCAAAATTCTGCCTTTAATATTAGTTTGATACATGCTGGTATTCGTAGCATGTAGTTCATGCATTCTTTTGCTGAGTGCATCAACCACTTTGTTCTCCTTTCCTTTGATATGCTTGATATCAAAGTCATACTCACAAAGAAATTCCAACCACCTACTATGCCTAGCATTTAAGGTTGGTTGATCAAATAGATACTTCAGACTATGATGGTCTGTCCTAAGTTCAAACTTCTTTCCCATGAGGTAATGTCTCCATTTCTTTAGAGCGTGCACTATGGATACCAACTCCAAATCATGAGTTGCATAGTTATTTTCATGCTCTTTCAATTTCGTGGACTCATAACATATTACAAATCCATCCTGGTTGAGGACTCCTCCCAGTCCTTCTTTGCATGCATCTGTGCAAACCACAAAATCCACATTTGGATATGCAATCCTCAAGATTGGAGCATTGATTAACAATTGCTTCAATTGCTGGAAGCTTCTCTCACACTCTTCTGTCCATTGAAATTTCTTCTCCTTCCTTTGCAAGGAAGTGATAGGGTGATATATTATTGAGAATCATGCAATGAACCTTTTGTAATAGCCAACTAGACCCATAAATGATCTGACTTCTATTACATTCTTCGACATTGACCACTCACTAATGGCTTCTATCTTCTTAGGATGCACAACTATCCCATCTCTTGAAATGACATGCCCCAAATAATGGATCTGCTTTTGATAGAATGAGCACTTGCTCAATTTGGCACACAGTTGGTGCTCTCTTAGCACTTGCAAAACCATACTCAGATGTTGTTCATTCTCTTCCTTTGACTTGGAATACACCAAGATGTCATTCAAAAAGACTATGAAAAACTTGTCCAGATATTCCATGAATACACCATTCATTAAACACATGAAAACAACGGGTGCATTTTTTAACCCAAATGGCACCACTGTGAATTCATAATGACCAAACCTTGTTCTAAAGGTGGTCTTGATGATGTCTTCATCCTTTATTCTTACCTGGTGGTATCCTGACCTAAGATCTGTTTTTGAAAATATCTTGGCATCCTTCAATTGATCAAAGAGATCATCGATCCTGGGAAAAGGATACTTGTTCTTAATGATCACTTTGTTTAGTTGTCTAAAATCGATGCACAATCTCAAGGTTCCATCTTTCTTCTTCACAAATAGGACTGGGGCACCCCAAGGTGACACGCTTGGGTGTATATACCCCTTCTTCAGAATTTCTTCAAGCTGCAATTGCAGTTCTTTTAGCTCTGGCGTACTCATCCTGTAAGGAGCTTTCAACACTGGAGCTGCTCTAGGCATTAGATTTACAGAAAAGTCAATATCTCTCTTCGGGGGTAGTCCTGGTACCTCCTGGAATACATATTCAAAATCTTTTAGTACTGCATGGTACTCAAGATTTGATACTTTATCCTTAGGTGCTTCCTCCATGTGGGATGCAAATAATTGACAGCCTTTCCTGTAGCACTTCTTTAGTTGCATTGCTGATATTTCCCTCACAACAACTGCTCTAGGAATTCCTTGGATTGTTCTTCGATTCCCCTCCTCATCCAGACAAGTGAATGCCTTGTTACGACAGTCTAGGATGGCATGGTGCTGGTCCAACCAATCCATACCAATTAGACAGTCATAGAAACCTAAAGGTAGAACATTCAATTCAACCTTTGTGCTTAGTCCATTCATGTCCAATGGACAGGACTTAACTAACTCAATAAATTTTCTTTTGGCTCCTGTAGCCAGTTGCACTAACCAAGATTTTCCATGCTTGCTTCTTGGTAAATGCAAACTTTCCACCACTCTAGGATCTATATAACTATGTCTAGCCCATGAATAAATTAAAATAGTAAAGGCATGGTTGTTGATCATACCTTCCACTTCAATCATGTGTGATTGAAACTCAGCTTTGTTGTTGTCCAGGGTTGCATAGATCCTTGGTATTCTACTTCCCATATCTTCCACTGTTTCTGCCTGTTGTACATTGTGGATAGTTCTCATCTTGTCACTTCTGTGGGGGAAATCTTTGTTCCTATGATTTCCTTTACAACCCCAACATTCCATAGGTGTATGTCTTGGCATTTGCCCACCTACTTTAGCCTTCCCGGGTTCTCTAAAAGATGTCTGTCCTTGAGGATTGTTTCAAAAAAAGGATGGCTTAGCTCCCTTCTTCCTCTGATCCATCTTGAATTTCTTTCTGTCTTCCCAAGCCTTTAGGAAAGTGGGATTTTCACTTTGTTGCTCATATAAGAATTTTTCTCTCCTTATGGTTTCTTCCATAGTCTTAGGATCATCATACTGGATCTTGTCACTGATGGAAGGTGGCAGTCCACTCAGATACCTTTGAATTTTGACAGTCTCATCCTTGATGAAGGGAACATACTTCAGCAATTCCAAAAACCTTCGTTCATATTCATCAATGGGCATGCTACCCAACTTGAGTTCAAAGAAATCTTTCATCTTTATGTCATAGTATCTCTTAGTCAAGTATTTCTTTTTGAAATACTTCTTGAATTCCTTCCAAGTAATATCTTTCTCTTTAATGTGCTGCACCTGCACAAGTTGATCCCACCACAAGCATGCTTTTCCTTTCAGTTGATACATTGAAATTCTTCCTTCTGCATGAGGGGAATAATTCTGTAGTTGGAAATATTTCCTCATGCCAAGCAACCATGTCTCGACATCTTCATCCTTCTTGTGCTCTCCATCAAAATTAGGAGGTTTAATCTTGTTCATTTCACCCTTCAATTCATCCACTCCCGATCTCTTGTGTTTTCTAGTAGGAGATGGGCTTGAACTACTGTGTGCTCTCCTCTTGGAGTACTTCAGGGAGTGAAGATGATGCCTGCTAATGCTTCTTGATTTACTGGAGTCACTCTCCTTATCCAATTTCCCTTCTATCCTTTCCAGGTTTCACATCAACTTTAAGTTGAATTCTCCTTGTTGATTCCTGGCTTTCATGGGGCTTTCTGTTATCTGCTCCGTGAATTTGAACATCCTTCTGCAATATTTCAATGATTTTCATCATGTGCCCTTCCTTATCTATCTCTTCTCCATGCCCATTGGAGTTCGATCCTTCAACTCCCAAATGGACATCCGTTCCTCTTGCTTCATTCTCTGAGCTGGAAGCATTCTGTGCCTCCTCCATTTTTTTGCACTCTGCGGAAATTCAGTTCGGTTCTGCCAATCGTTGACTCTGCACACGCAATGTGCAGTCAACTAAAATTTGTCAGGTCATCATCCCTTAACAAATTTCATGGCATTCATAAACCACTCTAATTCAAGAAAACGTTCAGTTTTCATTCTCTGTGATTCTCGTTCAATCAAGAATCCCCACACATTTCTTCTTTCTAAGATCTACTCTGATATAATTTTCGGGCACTAGCCTCTTTCTCTTAGATCCCAACCCATGCGATGAAGGGCTGTGACCAAGAGCTAGATCGATAGGCGCTTACTCGGAACTTCGGGCCTATNCGGGACTTCGAAGCTTCGGGATTTAGAAGTTTTCACGCTTTCTTCCTTCCAATCTTCCGAACTCCGAGTTTCCAGACCTCTTACCCCCGGGTCTACATAGTACAAATGTCACCAACCTAAGAGGTTGCACGTGGCATGCCTAGAAAGGTCCATGTCACCCTTGGCAACATCATCCGACCCCACCACTTTTGCTCCTTTCACTTTGGAGCTTCAGACTTCAGAAGTTCTCCCTCAGCATACATTAATTCTCCTGACTTCTGAAATCTGAAAC
Organism: Picea mariana; assembly: GCA_032191745.1. Taxonomy (NCBI): domain Eukaryota; kingdom Viridiplantae; phylum Streptophyta; class Pinopsida; order Pinales; family Pinaceae; genus Picea; species Picea mariana. The sequence continues at coordinate 36,901 of JASDQU010739440.1, read as the reverse complement.
TACGGTTTTCTCTTTTTCTTCGGAACTTCGGGTTTCAGAAGTTTGTGCATCAACACATCCCACTTCTTATGACATATCAAATCCGAGGTTACGGTCTAACGGTAAGGCTTCTAGGATAACCCTCCTACACCTTCTCCAGATCTGACGGTCGTAAAGTATTTTCCTTCCTTCCGAACAGATCCTATGACCCACATTACTCCGCGACCCTATACCACGTCGGTCGTGGTTTACAATACTGCTACACTGCCTGAGATTCGGAACACGGCTAAGGCAACCTCTTAGCACTCAGGAATGTTCTGAGGTTTGAAACTGGTTCCTCTAGACACAATTTCCACTTGAAACCTTGGGTCCAAAGACCATTTATCCAGCCCATCCAGGCTTAGTGCTTGAACCTTGGCCCTAACTTTGAATTTTTTCTACTTCGACAACGATTCTTTCCAAAATTTTTGCTTCAATTTCCACTAACAAGGCCCATCTAGGCTTAATGTTGAAAACCTTGGCTCTGATACCAATATGTAGCGTACTCGACCATCCACAGGCCGGGCAATGCCACTACTCTGACACATTACTTAGTTCTGATACCAATCTTTAGCATACCCGGCCATTACGAGGCAGGGCAACGCCATTGCTGAACATATAGTATACATAACATGCATATTTAATGATTTTTAATCAAACAACACAAAGATACTGCTACCGTACATACTCAAATGGAAATAACAGTAATTCATACATGCAACATAATACATGATAACATTTCAAAGACACAGACATGCATAACATATATAATTAAGCATGGAAATGATACTTATCTTTTAACTGGAGTAAATCTACCAACTGTGTGCAGACCTTCCACGAACCTCCCACCCTTAAACCGCACTACTCATCACTCTCAGCAGTAGGTCACCCTCGAGTTGGGACTAAACTCCACTGGGCAAGGAATTCCTAGGCTAGGCAAGGTCAACAAGGAAGTCACACAGTTCACGAGGAAGGATTCTCTTCCAGGAGCCACTTACGTGCACTACTCACAAACTCTCATTCCCCACATGCCTGTCCCATGCTAGGAGTATACACCTTCACTATCACACAGTCCATAGGATGCTTCACCTCCCTTTCCTTAGGCTTCAACAATAGGTCGGACCCGAATTCTCGGAGCTCTGTAGCAGCTACAGGACTCCCTCCAGGAGACTCACCTCCTTAGCACACTTCTCTGACCTGGAGAGAGTTGCTCACAGGCCTGACAAATTGCTTCTTCAGTCAATACTCGACTGAGATCAAACAAGGTGAGGACAACAAAAACTGGTCAATATAGCTCAGGAAAATAGAAGGCAACAACCCCCCCCAAAAACCGGTTAAGGTACGAACTCGGTTTTGGCCAGTGCGGACATACTGGTTTCACAAGGTAACACAGGTCTATTTTACCCCTCCCATGAGTGGTTTCTCGGATGTCTATGGGTATGTAGAGGGCGAAGAAAGAAGAAAAACATGATTGACGAAGGATGGATGAATGGGAAGTGAACCCCAAACAGGTTAGACAATAGCTCCCAAATGGCAAGCGAACCTGACGGAGAATGGCCCATGAACCTCCAACACGAGCTGACTCTTCATCTTTGACTGCATGCGCCCAGGTCGACACCTGTCTTCCTAGAGATGCATGCACTCCACTTAGCATACGTTCCTTTTCCAGGAACTTAGGACAACACTGATCAATTGTCCACCTTAGCCTTTAGGAAATACTAATAAATTATTATCCCCTTTAGAGGTAAGCCTCCTAACTTAGCCCCTAGGCCCACACATTTAGCCTCCTCCCTTACCCAACCTCGTGGAAGATTAGTCCCCCATCACTCTTTCTTCATGGTCGGTCCGCACACAACGATGTTTATATTTTATTAATGATTTCATAATTACATATACAAAATCAGGCTCATGGCCTTAAGCATCTAGGCTCTCTAGCCTAATAAACATACAAGTCTTCAACTTATAATTGCTTGGCTCACTAGCCTATAAACATAATTACAATTCAACAATATAATTGGGGCTCGTCCTTGGGGTATTACACCAAGGATCTCAAGTTATAACATCATGATAAGTGGATCCAACCAATAAATAAGCCATATAAGCATGTGCATCAAAGATTACTATATCAAACGATTAACATCTCAAAGACACTATGCGACTTGTCAAGCTTAAGTATGGGAGGGTTGACGAGGTGTCCTATTGGGTAGATCTTTCCCTAGGTCAAGGAGAGCCTCCAAGAGTTCCCTCTCTAATCCATGTAGAGTGTATGAGGTGGATGGGGTCAAGACTCAATGGGCATAGGGCTCATGACATACTAGGGGTTGTAGTGTCTCATTCATGGGTGCTTTTGTAGAGGGTGTGTGGTACTTTCGTCTGCAATGCACTTTTTCCAAGACCATCATTTTCCTTTTATCTTTATTTCTTTATATTTTCTTTAGCACAAGGAGAGGTTCAAGGTCACTGCCATGACGTGGTGACCAGATGTTTGGCAATGTCACCCATAAATGCCTAATGGAAATGAGAAGGATGTCTCGTGATGAGACCCCCTTTCTCTCATCCATGCAATTGAGAGTCACTGCCCTAGTTTGGTGACCAGATAATGACAATGTCATACCACTAGATATCCATGGACGTGATAGGTCGGCTCGTGATGCAACCTCCTATCCTTCAATCAACCTTTCAAGAATTTCTTTGTTATATTATGGGTCCCCTTTTATTCAAAGATAAGTGTTTTATTGCTTTCTTCGGTGATCTCCTGGGTGAAGCATCTGGAAGGTTCATATATGGATTTTATCTTTTACCCAACACCAACCCCTATGGGCCTTTAGCCCCTTCTTCCCATAGAACGAGGGACAACCCTTTCTTGGGTCATTACACCCTAAAATCCCAAGAGATAAGAAAACAAAGGGGAACAATGATGGAAAATGGTATGTATGGTCGGGAACGATACAATGGATTATTTAGTGATTTCCCAGTAGCAAACCCATTCCCAAAGAAGACTACTTACTAGGGCACAATATCAACCACCAAGGTGAAGCAGGGCAAAAGGAATAATGTCCAAGCACATATCATGAAATCTAGAACAATCTAAGATACAACATAATCAAATGGCTCAGGTATTGAAATGATGCAGCTCACCATAATACTAACTTGTACCTCATGGAGCAAGGCCCACTTCCTTCCAGAAGCCAATTGGTGTGGTGAATGCCATTTGTAAACCTGTGACAATCTATGGTGGTGAGTGGGTTTTCCATCTGTGTAAAGGGTATTGCTAGTCATGTAATCTCTCGACACTCTATATCTACAACCCAAGGGCCTCGAGACATCATCTCCTTAGTTATCCACAAAATGGGGATAACAATGCCTAAACTCCCTAGTTTTCCTTGACCTTTCTATTGGAGAGGAGTCGGAGTCCAAAAGCTATCTTAAGTGGCCCAGGATTGAAGAAACCTAGATGATGGTTATGAAATGTGCCAGTAGCAAGATAAAAGGTATAATTTTATTATGTTGTTTTCATCAATAAAAAGGAAGATATATCTTCTTCCCTCCCCCAAATACAAGTGTTCTTCTTTAGTAGTTGATTTAAATTCATGTTTGGCTGTGTGAACTAACTTTCCTGATTAGTTATCTAGAGTTAGTGTTCAAGGATAAATTCGTGAGTGCGGACACAGACCAATCTCCACAGATCCACCCGGATCTGGAACAAACCGTGACAGAATACTACTCTTTCCCTAGTTTTAGAGTGTTGAATGGACAAAAGAGGAAGAATGATATACTTACTTGTAAACGCTTTCCTTGTCTCTGTT
>JASDQU010739440.1:20661-33027 GCA_032191745.1 Picea mariana | reverse complement strand
TTCTCAGTTATCTGTTTTCCTTGCTTCGTGATCATATCGTCTTTCTATAACTAATCTATAAGAATAGCGTTAAGTTGCAGGATTTATCACTGATACCCTGCCTTTGATTCTGTAGATTTTTCTGTTCATCTTCTAAATAACTTTCAGTCAAGAGATTCTTAAGTGCTTGTTGATTGTAGTTGTTTTCCTAATCTTTCTTCCATCCATCATTTAAATTATAAAAGATCCAGTGAGCTTGTTATCTCGCCTTGTGAAACAATTCTTCGGTGTTTATGGTTGTATCTCAGATTTTATTAAGTACAGACCCCATAGCCCAATGGATGTGTGATTTGTCTCAACCAACTTTTAAAAATCCTTTACAACAAAACAAACTTGTGCTTCTAACTAGCCTAATATCTTAATACAAACAAAGCTAAACTAAATAGAGAGATCCCTCTCTGAAGCTGGAAGGGCTAGATCCCAGCTTTAAAAGTGGTTGGTTAAGGTTACCTTTTTGTATTTCCTCTTTTTCAACCTCTAGGAAATTACAGAGTGATAACAGCTCCAGGCATCAGATTTATAGAAAAGTCAATATCTCTCTTCGGGGGTAGTCCTGGTACCTCCTGGAATACATATTCAAAATCTTTTAGTACTGCATGGTACTCAAGATTTGATACTTTATCCTTAGGTGCTTCCTCCATGTGGGCTGCAAATAATTGACAACCTTTCCTGTAGCACTTATTTAGCTGCATTGCTGATATTTCCCTCACGACAACTGCTCTAGGAATTCCTTGGATTGTTCTCCGATTCCCCTCCTCATCCAGACAAGTGAATGCCTTGTTACGACAGTCTAGGATGGCATGGTGCTGGTCCAACCAATCTATACCAATTAGATAGTCATAGGAACCTAAATGTAGAACATTCAATTCAATCTTTGTGCTTAGTCCATTCATTTCCAATGGACAGGACTTAACTAACTCAATAACTTTTCTTTTGGCTCCTGTAGCCAGCTGCACTAACCAAGATTTTCCATGCTTGCTTCTTGGTAAATGCAAAATTTCTACCATTCTAGGATCTATATAATTATGTCTAGCCCCTGAATAAATTAAAATAGTAAAGGCATGGTTGTTGATCATACCTTCCACTTCAATCATGTGTGATTGAAACTCAGCTTTGTTGTTGTCCAGGGTTGCATAGATCCTTGGTATTCTACTTCCCATATCTTCCATTGTTTCTGCCTGTTGTACATTGTGGATAGTTCTCATCTTGTCATTTCTGTGGGGGAAATATTTATACCTATGATTTCCTTTACAACCCCAACATTCCATAGGTGTTTGTCTTGGCATTTGCCCACCTACTTCAGCCTTCCTGGGTTCTCTAAAAGATGTCTGTCCTTGAGGATTGTTTCTAAAAAAGGATGGCTTAGCTCCCTTCTTCCTCTGATCCATCTTGAATTTCTTTCTGTCTTCCCAAGCCTTTAGGAAAGTGGGATTTTCACTTTGCTGCTCATATAAGCATTTTTCTCTCCTTATGGTTTCTTCCATAGTCTTAGGATCATCATACTGAATCTTGTCACTGATGGAAGGTGGCAGTCCACTCAGATACCTTTGAATTTTGACAGTCTCATCCTTGATGAAGGGAACATACTTCAACAATTCCAAAAACCTTCGTTCATATTCATCAATGGGCATGCTACCCAGCTTGAGTTCAAAGAAATCTTTCATCTTTATGTCATAGTATCTCTTAGTCAAGTATTTCTTTTCAAAATACTTCTTGAATTCCTTCCAAGTAATATCTTTCTCTTTAATGTGTTGTACCTGCACAAGTTGATCCCACCACAAGGATGCTTTTCCTTTCAGTTGATACATTGAAATTCTTCCTTCTGCATGAGGGGAATAATTCTGCAGTTGGAAATATTTCCTCATGCCAAGAAACCATGTCTCGACATCTTCCTCCTTCTTGTGCTCTCCATCAAAATTAGGAGGTTTAATCTTGTTCATTTCACCCTTCAATTCATCCACTCCCGATCTCTTGTGTTTTCTGGTAGGAGATGGGCTTGAACTACTGTGTGCTCTCCTCTTGGAGTACTTCAGGGAGTGACGATGATGCCTGCGAATGCTTCTTGATTTACTGGAGTCACTCTCCTTATCCAATTTCTTTTCTATCCTTTCCAGGCTTCACATCAACTTTAAGTTGAATTATCCTTGTTGATTCCTGGATTTCATGGGCTTTCTGTTATCTGCTCGATGAATTTGAACATCCTTTTGCAATATTTCAATGATTTTCATCATGTGTCCTTCCTTATCTATCTCTTCTCCATGCCCATTGGAGTTCGATCCTTCAAATCCCAAATGGACATCCGTTCCTCTTGCTTCATTCTCTGAGCTGGAAGCATTATGTGCCTCCTCCATTTTTTTGCACTCTGCGGCAATTCAGTTCGGTTCTGCCAATCGTTGACTCTGCAAACACAATGTGCAGTCAACTGAAATTTGTCAGGCCATCATCCCTTAACAAATTTCATGGCATTCATAAACCACTTTAATTCAAGAAAACGTTCAGTTTTCATTCTCTATGATTCTTGTTCAATCAAGAATCCCCGCACATTTCTTCTTTCTAAGCTCTGCTTTGATATAATTTTCAGGCACTAGCCTCTTTCTCTTAGATCCCAACCCATGCGATGAAGGGCTGTGACCAAGAGCTAGATCAATAGGCGCTTACTCGGAACTTTGGGTCTATGGCTTCAAAAGTCTTCAAAGAACATCACAACAACTTTCTGAGTTTCGAACTAATGAACTTGCGAAGTAGGGTGGATCAACGGTCCACGTCTACCCAACATCCAACGACTGATACCCACTCTGGACTTCCTTCATCAGGGTTTCGGGACTTTAGAGCTTCAGAGATTCGAGAATTTGGAGCTTTGGGCTTCAGAGTTTTTCACGCTTTCTTCCTTCCAATCTTTCGAACTCCGAGTTTCTAGACCTCTTACCCCCGGGTCTACATAGCACAAATGTCACCAACCCAAGAGGCTGCACATGGCATGCCTAGAAAGGTCCATGACACCCTTGGCAACATCATCCAACCCCACTACTTTTGCTCCTTTCACTTCGGAGCTTCGAACTTCGGAAGTTCTCCCTTAGCATACATTAATTCTCCTGACTTCTGAAATCTGAAACTATGGTTTTCTCTTTTTCTTCAAAACTTCGGGTTTCAGAAGTTTGTGCATCAACAAATCCCACTTCTTCCGACATATGAAATTCGAGGTTACGGTCTAACGATAAGGCTTCCAGGATAACCCTCCTGCACGTTCTCCAGATATGATGGTCGTAAAGTATTTCCCTTCCTTCCGAACAGATCCTACGACCCACATTACTCTGCGGCCCTATACCATGTCAGTCGTGGTTTACAATACTGCTACATTGCCTGAGATTCGGAACACGGATAAGGCAACCTCTTAGCACTCAGGAATGTTCTGAGGTTTGAAACTGGTTCCTCTAGATACAATTTCCACTTGAAACCTTGGGTCCAAAGACCATTTATCCAGCCCATCCAGGCTCAGTGCTTGAACCTTGGCCCTAACTTTGAATTTTGTCTACTTCGACAACAATTCTTTCCAAAACTTTTGCTTCAATTTTCACTAACAAGGCCCATCCAGGCTTAATGTTGAAAACCTTGGCTCTGATACCAATATGTAGTGTACCCAACCATCCACAGGCTGGGCAATGCCACTACTCTGACACATTACTTAGTTATCATACCAATCTTTAGCGTACCCGACCATTACGAGCTAGGGCAACACCATTGCTGAACATATAGCATACATAACATGCATATTTAATGATTTGTAATCAAACAACACAAAGATACTGCTACCGTACATACTCAAATGGAAATAACAGTAATTCATACATGCAACATAATACACGATAACATTTCAAAGACACAAACATGCATAACATATATAATTAAGCATGGAAATGATACTTATCTTTTAACTAGAGTAAATCCACCAATTGTGTGCAGACCTTCCACGAACCTCCCACCCTTAAACCGCACTACTCATCACTCTCAGCAGTAGGTCACCTCGAGTTGGAACTAAACTCCACTGGGCAAGGGATTCCTAGGCTAGGCAAGGTCAACAAGGAAGTCACACAGTTCACGAGGAAGGATTCTCTTCCAGGAGCCACTTATGTCCACTACTCATAGACTCTCATTCCCCACATGCCTGTCCCATGCTAGGAGTATACACATTTACTACCACACAGTCCATAGGATGCTTCGCCTCCCTTTCCTTGGGCTTCAACAACAGGTCGGACCCAAATTCTCAAAACTCTGTAGCAGCTACGGGACTCCCTCTAGGAGACTCACCTCCTTAGCACACTTCTCTCACCTGGAGAGAGTTGATCACAGGCCTGACAACCTGCTTCTTTAGTCAATACTTGACCGAGATCCAACAAGGCGAGGAAAACAAAAATTGGTCAATATAGCTCAGGAAAATAGAAGGCAACAACCCCCCCAAAAAACCAGTTAAGATACGAACTCGATTTTGGCTAGTGCGGACATACTGGTTTCACAAGGTAACACAGGTCTGTTTTACCCCTTCCGTGAGTGGTTTCTTGGATGTTTGTGGGTATGTAGAGGGCGACGACAGAGGAAAAACAGGATTGACGGAGGATGGATGAATGGGAAGCGAACCCCAAAAAGGTTAGACGACAACTCCCAAATGGCAAGTGAACCTGACGGAGAATGGCCTGTGAACCTCCAACATGAGCTGACTCTTCAACTTTGACTGCATGCGCCCAGGTTGACACCTGTCTTCCTAAATATGCATGCACTCCACTTAGCATATGTTCCTTTTCCAGGAACTTAAGACAACACTGATCAATTTTCCACCTTAGCCTTTAGGAAATACTAATAAATTATTATCCCTTTTAGAGGTATGCCTCCTAACTTAGCCCCTAGGCTCACACACTTAGCCTCCTCCCTTACCCAACCTCATGGAAGATTAGTCCCCCATCACTCTTTCTTCATGGTCGGTCTGCACACAACGATGTTTATATTTTATTAATGATTTTCATAATTACATATACAAAACCAGGCTCATGGCCTTACGCATCTAGGCTCTCTGGCCTAATAAACATACAAGTCTTCAACTTATAATTGCTCGGCTCACTAGCCTATAAACATAATTACAATTCAACAATATAATTGGGGATCGTCCTTGGGGTATTACACCAAGGATCTCAAGTTATAACATCATGATAAGTGGATCCAACCAATAAATAAGCCATATAAGCATGTGCAACAAAGATTACTATATCAAATGATTAACATCTCAAAGACACTATGCGACTTGTCAAGCTTAAGTATGGGAGGGTTGACGAGGTGTCCTATTGGGTAGATCTTGCCCTAGGTCAAGGAGAGCCTCCAAGAATTCCCTCTCTAATCCATGTAGAGTGTATGAGGTGGATGGGGTCAAGACTCAATGGGCATAGGGCTCATGACATACTAGGGGTTGTAGTGTCTCATTCACGGGTGCCTTTGTAGAGGGTGTGTGGTACTTTCGTCCGCAATGCACTTTTTCCAAGACCATCATTTTCCTTTTATCTTTATTTGTTTATATTTTCTTTAGCACAAGGAGAGGTTGAAGGTCACTGCCATGACGTGGTGACCAGATGTTTGGCAATGTCACCCATAAATGCCTAATGGAAATGAGAAGGATGGCTCGTGATGAGACCCCCTTTCTCTCATCCATGCAATTGAGAGTCACTGCCCTAGTTTGGTGACCAGATAATGACAATGTCATACCACCAGATATCCATGGATGTGATAGGTTGGCTCGTGATGCAACCTCCTATCCTTCAATCTACCTTTCAGGAATTTCTTTGTTATATTATGGGTCCCCTTTTATTCAAAGATGAGTGTTTTATTGTTTTCTTCGGTGATCTCCTGGGCGAAGCATCTGGAAGGTTCATATATGGATTTTGTATTTTACCCAACACCAACCCCTATGGGCCTTTAGCCCCTTCTTCCCATAGAATAAGGGACAACCCCTTCTTGGGTCATTACACCCTAAAATCCCAAGAGATAAGGAAACAAAGGGGAATAATGATGGAAAATAGTAAGTATGGTCGGGAATGATACAATGGATTATTTAGTGATTTCCCAGTAGCAAACCCATTCCCAAAGAAGACTACTTACTAGGGCACAATATCAACCACCAAGGTGAAGCAGGGAAAAAGGAATAATGTCCAAGCACATATCATGAAATCTAGATCAATCTAAGATACAACATAATCAAATGGCTCAGGTATTGAAATGATACAGCTCACCATAATACTAACTTGTACCTCATGGAGCAAGGCCCACTTCCTTCCAGAAGCCAACTGGTGTGGTGAATGCCATCTGTAAACGTGTGACAATCTATGGTGGTGAGTGGGTTTTCCATCTGTGCAAAGGGTACTACTAGTCATGTAGTCTCTCGACACTCTATATCTACAACCCAAGGGCCTCGAGACATCATCTCCTTAGTTATCCACAAAATGGGGATAACAATGCCTAAACTCCCTAGTTTTCCTTGACCTTTCTCTTGGAGAGGATTCGGAGTCCAAAAGCTATCTTAAGTGGCCCAGGATTGAAGAAACCTAGATGATGGTTATGAAAGGTGCCGGTAGCAAGATAAAAGGTATAATTTTATTATGTTGTTTTTATCAATAAAAAGGAAGATATATCTTCTTCCCCTCCCCCAAATACAAGTGTTCTTCTTTACTAGTTGATTTAAATTCATGTTTTGCTGTGTGAACTAACTTTCCTGATTAGTTAGCTAGAGTTAGTTATATTCAAACTTGAATTTTTATAACCGATTGCATTGAGAAAAGTTGTTGTCTATTGTATGTAGATTTCAGGACTTGAATTGGATTAAGGACAAGCATTGCGAGATCAACAGATGAGATTCATCTCAAAGAAAACAACATGATAATGTGTTTCATTTCTCTAACCAAAAGTTAGTTATAACAAGTATTTGGAGTCTAACTTTAGGGAAAAATTATGTTATTATTCAAAGTTGTTTTCCAGATAATCCACAATTGGTGTCATTTTTGTTGTCATCGATGTTTCGAATCCGAATCGGGATTCATCATCAGGACTAATCATCAAATGTAAGCATGCTGATCTTAGTCAATTAATACAGGTGCAAGACAATATCTTTTTAAAATTTTAAAATTTTGCCAAGTCGGCCATCTATAAACCCTAATTTTAGAGCTAAATAATTAGAAAAACAAAAGCAAATTCAATTAAATTAATAAAACAAATGCTCAAGATTAATAGTTACATAAGTATATCATAACTAAGTATAAATATTGATAATAGTATATATCCTTATTGATGATAGTTTAACCCTATCTATTTGCAACATAACTAGGGAATCCACCGAGTATAATTGCTTGATTTCTTCTCATTAGGGTTTTCTTTTACCATTTTCTAGCTTCTTTTAGGGTATTTTGGTAGTCCTTACTATTTATGCCTTGCTTGCCTTCCCGTTGATAAGTTTTTAGGGTTTTTGTGAAGATTTCTACCCTATATAGAGTTTGTATGCACTTTTCCTGCATAGATATAACATGCAGACACTTGTTCTCTTCACAAAGAGTGTGTGTACACACTTTTTTCCATTACAAAAGGCATGTGTACTTCTTGTAGAACTAAATTTCATAGTTTATGCATGTTTTCCTCCTTTTTCAATTGATTTTTAGCCATTATGAAGGGCTAGGGTCTGCGGTGAGTAGGTTTTTCACTTGTTTTCTGCTGTATTAAGTGCATTTATGGTTCCTTTATAAGAAAAGAGTAAATAACATCATTTTTGTTTCCCTCTTTTTCTTCTTTTGCATTTCTAATAGTGCTTTTGAATTGCATTTTTCCTTGAAGATATTTGGTTGGTAGAATTACATTTTAGCAATTTCAAAAAGAGCAAAAAGTACGATTAGCATTTGTGTTGCATAGTGTTTTCAATCTTTGAAAGAATTGTTCATGTTAAATGCTTGATGGAGACCTAGGTAATTGAAGAATAAGTGTAAAGTGTTTGCTAATGTTTCCAATTTTAAGTATATCAAAACATCATTAGTTGCACTTTCAATCCCTTGAGTAATCAATGACCCTAAAATGGACGATTAATTCTAAAATCAACTACACTTTTTCTTTCTAGAAAACCAACATAGATTAGAAGTTAGAGCCTTGGTGTAGGATTGGAGAGTAAACTCTCCAAGGCTGCAAAACTAAACGAGGAATTGATTAAAGAGAGTAAAATCTGTTAGTAGTGAACAATACTTTCTAGGAAAGCACCTCTAACACAAGTGTTAAGCACTTGGTCAAGATGGTTCAAGAACATAGATTATCCCCTGACACTTGGATTAGTGGGCTATGTTTGTACGAGAGTTTTAGTTGAAGTGGCAAGTGCTAGGGGTGACTTGACTTCTTCTAGAGATTCGGGTCTAGGACTCAATCCTACATTCCTTTCCCATAAGAAAAAAGAATAACTGGAAATCATTCTCCTTGGTTATCAATTGTGAAGTGGTATGCTTAGTTTATTTTCCTAGGGAACTTTTCCTAGGTGAATGCAAGCAGGAATTTCTTGTGGTACCCAAGACATACACATAATCTCTATTTTGGCTCCCCTAAAGGGTGTTTATCTTCACAAGGGTACTCACATTTTAGGTTATTATTGCATGAAGGTTACTATAACTATCTCCCTCACCTTTGTTAGTTGTTATTGGGCACTATCATCCCATACCAAATTTTAGAAGGTTCTTTGATCGACTCTTCACTAATTTAGATCTAGTAATTCACCATCTTGGACATATCCTTGGAAGAGTGTTTTGATTGTTGATTCACCTTAGAAATTTTTTAAGTTGGGTTCTTCTTGAATGATTTTTAGATGGCCTTAGGTTGTTATTGTAATATCCCTTTCAAATTTTTTATTCCAAGTGGTCAACCAACTACTCCATTAGTCTAGAAGGACCATAGGTCTTTCTCCAGAAAGTGTGGATCCACCTCCTTAAAGTTGAAAGATAGATAATATTGACTCTCCTCTTCACGAGCTAGTTGAAGAGACTAACGTTGCTTTGAAAAATCCTAAAAAGGAGGAGCTAATGCAAGAATACCATAGTTCATAAGAGGTCGTGGCTATATTTATCGAGGATACCAGCCAAGGGAACCCTTCCCAAAGGGATTCTTATGTTTTTCCTTTATTTGGAAATGTTGGTTCCCCCTTTATGGCCATATTGAATATTCCTGGATTGAGTGGGCCTACTGGTTTGGTTGTTCTCCACTCCAAATGTTCAAAGTTCTCTTAAGGCTTCTCAAATAAACACCTTATGTCAAGAGCTTCAAATTGCTGTTAACTATTTACCTTCTTCGCTAGTGAAATCTATTCCTCCTCCTTCTACCTCATTTGATGAAAGTACATGTCCTAGTAACTAGAATTCTAAAGGGAATAGAAAGAGGAAGAATAATAGGAAGAAGCAAATCCATGGGGAAAAGTCACCAACCACTGCAAGTCATGCTGGGGGTAAGCAACCAACCACTGTAAGTCATGATGGGAGAAAGAAACCAGTTAATGCAATTCATATTGGAGACAAGAAACTGGTCACTGTAAGTCATACTAGAGATAAGCAACAAGCCACTGCAAGTCATGCTAGCGGAAAGCAACCAACCAATGCAAGTCATGATGTGAGCATTGATATTGTTGAGAAATATAGACAAATAGGATGTAATCCTAAGTTCCCTTGTAAACTTTGCAAGGGATATCACATTACTCATAAGTTCCTTGCTATTTTAGAGGTACAAAGAGTGTTGTCCCTATATCAAGGCTCTTCTATTCCTAAACCACCTTTGGTTTCCCAACAACATATTCAACCATTGGTTGATGAAGTGGTTGAGCCGATGCAATATTTGGCCAATCCCAATCTTATTTTGGAGAGTGGTGTGTCTACTGACCATGTTTCTTCATTGTCAATTCAAAAAATTCTGAACAAGGGGGCTTTGCACTCACTTCAAGCATGCTCCCTCCAAGTTATAGGATTATTTCCTTTGATTGGAATAATCTTGTTGAGCCTTTCCTTCCTTCTTTTACACCCTTCCAAATAAGGGTTACAGTATTTTCATTCAACATTTACCAATGTATAATATATGAAGGAGCCTCTACAAGAATTTTATACTTCTCGGCTTGAAAATATATGGGTTCTCCCAAGATTATCCCAGCTACCAATTAGTTTCTTGATTTTGATAGAAGAACTAGTGAATCTTTGGCGAGTCTTCCTTATTTTCCTATCATGTTAGGTGGGAATATTTTCCTAGTCCATATGATAGTGGTGGATGGCCCATTAGACTTCAATATGCTCCTTGGGAATGCTTATATATATGCTATGCATGTTGTGGTGTCTATGCTTTTTAGGGTGATACATTTTCCCCATAATAGAAGCATTCTTACTATCAATAAATTTTCTTCTAATAATCACCATCCTTATTCGATTTTTTACCATGCTACCCCATTGTATGTTCCTAGTATTTGTATGGACTCTACCTCGCCTCAGGTGAATTATTTGGAATCATATCCTAGGTGTTCAATTGCTTTTGTGAAGGATCCTTTACAGTCATGTTTGTCTTCTTGGGACATGGTTCCAACAATTGATCAAGTGATTCATCCAACGGGGGCATTGGACACCTTGCTTACCCTTATTGGCCCCAATGACTTTGATTTTCCTTGTGAGTCTGATCTCACTATTTGTTGGTACTTAAGCCTTGGTATTTATGAGTATTTTATAATAGAATCTGCTAGATTTGATATAAATATCCATAATTATATGGAATATGATCAATTCACTTTACCCATTTGGGCCTTCAACCCTCATATTTCACATGATTACTTGGATGTTTAATTTCCTTTGGATGAATCTATTCTTGAATCCATGACTATGACTAATAGATTGTGGGAATATTGGTCATTCTTTCTTCCTGAATCAGATATTTTAGAGGTTTACATGCTTAGCCTAGAGACCTCCTTTTCAAAGCCATCCTTCAATTTTCCTTTTAATACCTATGTCTGAGATGAACATATCATCTCTTTAATGGTTCTTGGTCGTCATCATTGAGAATCTGTGATAGCTAATGAGATTCATTTTTGATGCATTGAATATTGTTATGATCAATGTGTAAGTCCTCGAGCCCTTTTGGAAGGCATCCTAGTTTTGGTTCTAATCCAAAATAATTCTATGTTAGGAGATTGGAAATCCAAACCTGTGTGGCATGGCCCTTTCATTAGGGATCATGTATTACCAACAAGGACCTATGGATTAGTTGATCATGGGGGGCCTCTTGCAGGGCTCTATATCAAGAAGCATTGTGCATAAGCCACAAGGTTGTGTGGTGATTTCTACCATATTGTATTTTTAATTTTTTTTTTTTTTAAGTTTTGCATTACAAAGCACAAGTTGTTATCAAAGATTTATATTGGATTAATTAACTTTTGAACTAGTGTTGTTGATAATGTATAAATGACTTTGGAGACAGTTTATTTCATGTTTTATAAGGTGGTATTCATGGAACTGTGAGGTATATGAATTGGATCTGGCATATAAGTTAAGTTTTTCACCTTGCATATTTCATTATCAATGTCCTTTTCCATTATCACCTTAGGTTCCACTCCATCAGCTTGTGACACTAACCTTATTTGTCATTTATTTATGTCATAGCTTGGATGGTAGAGCCTACCAATCACGTGATCCCTCATTATCACCTTACTGGCCATTTTGGTGCCCAAGCTGGAGTTTTTTATACACTTGAGAGATCTCTTAGCTCCACCATGACTTTGTGTTGAAGTTTCATGACTTCTTCCCAATATTTTTTTGGCCATTCCTTTTGGGGCTCCCACATTTATGTTTTGATTTTCATTGTTGCATGTAATGTCCCCACTTTGGGACATCATAACTGTGCAGAGATTTATGTTGACCAGAGTAGCCAGATGGATGTTATAGTGAGTACAGGGGTATTTGAGAGGCATTGTGGGGTCCAGCATGCATTTCTCATCATATTCAATCATTATGAGCCATTCCGCATAGGTTGGCTTTGGTTCCATTGCATTCCGACGATTTCCATGATTTTGACTATTTTGAGCTATAAGTCAATGAAATTCACTAAAGAGGTCATTTTGGGCACATTACTTGGAGGAACCTCTCAGTGTAATAGCTCATTGGAATCGAGAGGAGCAACACTACAGGATGGGATGGCTATAAGTGACTTTCAGTGTCCAAGGAAGCCACAAGGAGAGATAAGGAGCTTTTCAAAGGTAAAAAGGTTAATTAATTAATTAAATATTAAAAAAATGAAAGTCACTTTGGAGGG
>JASDQU010739440.1:9639-20624 GCA_032191745.1 Picea mariana | reverse complement strand
CTAGTTCCAGATCTACTCAACTACAGGAGGGTTCCTCATCAATTACTTGTGCAGATAAGGAGAGGGCGCACCAGCTGGGGGTTTCCAGCAAGGGGGGGCACACCATTCTTGGAAAGAGATTCATTGCAGGTGATTGGCAGGACTTTTGGAGATTCTATCACCTGGGTTCTTCTTGTAGGGTATTCACCATCGTTCCTAGTGCTTTCTGAGAGAGTTTTATGGCTCAGATTATTTCTTAGAGCAGTGGGACGAATTGAAGAGAAGGAGGGAGTTTTTTGAGATTCAGATCTAGTCAATTTGGAGGCGTTACACTTCAGATCTGACCCTGAGACTTTACCTAGTGACTTGCAGTGTCCCAATTTATATTCCTGGGGAGTTTCAGAGCATTTGGAGGCCCCTTTCAATAGGGCCGAATTATCTATGGCTTCAGTCATCCAGTGGGGCACACCATTCATCAAAGGAGTTCAGATCTACAAAGTTTGAGAGTGGATTTGGAGATTTGGACACCTGGGTTATCCTTACAGTTGCTCGATCTATCAGTTGGCATATTTCTTAGGGTGATTGGACACTTTTGGCAATAGGGCCAAATTATTGAGGAGCTCCAGCATTGCAGCAGGACGTGGCACCTTCCGGCTTGAGGGTTTAGCATCCTTACGGCCAGATCTACTTGTATTCAGTCTTCAGTGTATATCCAACCTTTGGAGGCTTATTGTAGTCTTTTATTGGAGCATTTTGTAGCAGCTCTATTGTCTATCTTCTTGGCCATCTTTTGAGCATTCCATATCGACATCTTCATTGTAGCAGGTTCTTCTATCTTATGAATAAAGTCATATTTGAGATGTTTTGGCTTGTCTATCATATTGTGTATGGTTGAGGTA
Source organism: Picea mariana (assembly GCA_032191745.1). Classification (NCBI taxonomy): domain Eukaryota; kingdom Viridiplantae; phylum Streptophyta; class Pinopsida; order Pinales; family Pinaceae; genus Picea; species Picea mariana. The sequence continues at coordinate 19,746 of JASDQU010739440.1, read as the reverse complement.
TGTTCCATGGTTGTTTATTCTTATTTATTGCTGCAACACTCATATAAACACATCCAAACAAGTAATTCAACAAAGTGTTTGACGAAATACCACAACCATAAAAGGTTTAAAAAGACACCAAAACCATGATGATCCTTGCACAGTGGCTTGGGATCATTACAGTGTTATCATAGCTTAGATTCCTGCCAGCCAGTGGGAATTAGCACATGTATGTAGAGCCATAGAGGGGTCTTCCATAAGAAGAGATGAATATTGGGGATTTTTCTAGAGAGACTGTATGTCGTAGATGGGAATATTTCTACGACCTTAGTGAGAAAACTAGGGCTCAAATAAAATTCCAACAATATTTATCCATGAAAAATCCTAGGTAGAGCACAGATGAGATTACATTATGGGTCAATAAGGCAATGGAATACATGGCACGGGAGGAAGCACGGAGAAACCCCACACCCATTAGGAGCACACAACTTTGCTACAGTTGCAAGGTGCCTTGGGAACCAGATCATAGGTGTAGGGATAAGGGTAAGAAGCATATCATTGAGGTACACTGTGATAGTGATGATGAGGATTCATAGCAGTCGGATGATGATAGTGACTCTGGCATAGAGGCTAGTGATAGCGACTCTACTTCAGAGGATAGTGATGATGACTCTTGCACAGGGGCTAGTGATGCTTGCATGCTTGAGGAGGATGATCACCCTTGTGTAGTGGATAGGCAGCTGGATGGATAGGACGATATCCACAGTGTCTCAGAAGACATGTCACATAACATTGATGACCTTACGTCTCGACAGAGTGGTGACACTAGTGAGGAGTCACACGTGTTAGCACCTAGAGATGATGAGCTTCCTATGGGGGCCATGACACATCTGTCACCTATTCAGACACCCATGATAGCCACGTCACATGAGGAGATTAATGGAATGTGAGGTATGTTGGATGAGTCTAGTGTGAGGGATGTACACCATGGACAGATAGACCCACAGATCCAGGAGGAGGTACAGGACGTACAGGCAGTTGATCTCACACATACAGGTCAGCCAGAGGAGATGGAGTCACAGCTGTTGGAGACCCCATTGGTTGAGCAGATTGTAGAGGCTGACAGGTTGATGGAGCACTTCCTTCTAGGATCAGCTTGCAGTGACGAGAATGCACTCTTTAGTATCTAGGATGACCATAACATGTGTATGGATACATCTATATGGGATCTAGGCGCAGATGATAGTAGTAGGTTGAGTGCAAAGGAGGATACAACTTCTCATATAGGATACAGTGTGAGTCAGGGGGAGATGGCATCTAGTGATGGGATGCAGTGGCATACATGAGTACCCAACAACACAGTAGGCAGTGGACAGTTCAACACGTCATCTTATGCAGAGGGAATTTCTGGGGATTCTAGAGTTGGCACTAGAAGGACTAACACTAGCAGTGAGGCGTCTGAGATGGCACCTCAGTATAACCATGATCAGGAGTCACACCACTTAGCAACACAGTTGAGAGTTAGTGAGGCTATGATCAGGGCAACCACTAGACGTATTGATGACATGCATGCAGTGATGGAAGATTACTGTTGGAGAGCATCAATGGCACAGGGTAGTTCGGATGGAGGATTTTCCATGAATGATTTTCACACTCTCAGGAAGAGAGTGTCTATGATGAGGACTGACTACCAGCAGTTGTTGACAGACAGGGACTACCTACTGAGGATTGGTGAGTTGTATGATAGGGCCCTGAGGGGGCAGGAGTTGGAGGTAGACCGACTCACTCAGAAGTTGGAGAGCACTCGAGGATTCTTGAGAGACACACAGACATCCTTTCAAGAATCGAAGTCTAGATTAGATGAGCTTCTTGAGGAGATCCGTCAGAGATCCACTTCATCTATCTGGGTAGACACCCTGATATATCCTTTGGTCACATGGTTAGACGATGTTGGTGGTCTAGTAGAGGAGCACTGGTTGATGGGGGACACTTCCATTTGTGTCTTGGGAGTGGTTGATCTCCATATAGTGATTGGTCGAGCCGTACGCCCAGGATCTGTGATGCAGCATGAGTCTGCGGGAGATGACAGGAGTATGCCAGAGCATACAGTGATGAGTGATAGTTCACAGAGACATGCTGAGATGTATGGTGGGATTCAGAGGGGTGTACTGCTTGGTAGGGAGGAGACACACTTAGGGGAGCATGCAGGTGCCACTCCTTGGCAGCAGCATATGGTTATGAGATCTCAGCTTCACCATTTCAGCAATTGCCTGGGTGAGGGGAGATGGAGAGTGGTTTACCAGCAGTTGGAGGAGTTGCTTCCGATTGTACCTGATGATTGGGGTTTAGTGATGACTACAGGCGAGAAATTATCATGGATACCGATGGACGAGATTCTGGTCTAATCCTTGGGATTGACCAAAGCATGTGACGCCTTTCAGTCCTACAGTTAGCTGCAGATGTTTTTGTTAGCCCATCCTGACACTTTTATCATAGATAACAACATGAGGGGGGATAGGCTGTGGTTGAGGGCATGGAGAGTGAGTAGGTTGAGACTTCATGATAGGAGTACTTTTATGGCATACAACAAGTCAGAGGTGGATCATGTTAGACAAACAGTTGAGACTTGGTGCGTGATGGTGAGCATCATAGACCAGGTGATGACAGATGAGAACATAGGGCTTCTGACAATGATTAGCCTCACACATGAGCAGTTAGAGGAGATTGGAAGTGATAAACTTCCAAGTTTTCCATGGGACCCAGGAGTCCATTTTGTTATCACGATGCTCATGTTGACCCAGGTTGCACCAGGTTGCACCAGAGAGCCACACACTCCACCTTGGTTTGGTTTGGAGTGGGTCTGCAAGTACTTGTCTTATGGGGTGAGACCTTTTCTTCCACTTGATCATCATGATAGGGCATGGAGATGTTTGGACAGGCACTTCTTCTATAGAGGTGTCTTCACTGATACTGTTTCTGGGTAACAGTTCCAATGGTCACATGTATTTCAGCAGGAGGACCCAGGAGAGGAGGGTTCAGGATGTATGCAGGGGGCAGACAGTCATGGTCGGAGTAGTGCAGTGTCAGCATGAGGATCTTCGACAGAGGTTAGCATGGGACTTAGGGATTGCAGGATTGAGTATTTCATTGACCGACAGGGGAGAGTGGACCATTGCAGGGGAAAGTTATTCTAACTTTCCATTGAGATTCAATGTTGAGAGGAGTGCATCGCTTGTGGGTGCCTCACAAAGGTCTTGCATCAACTCAGTTGGGCATCAGTATGTGCAGTTGACGGAGGCTGTGTGGATCTTGGTAGAGACTAGGAGGATGGACTCACTCAGGGATGAGGCCATGTGTTAGGTACAGGAGACTCATGGAGTTGGTGTATTTCAGGATTATACGTCTCAGGGGCTAGCAGTTCATGACTTAATATGGGACCCAAGGGGTAGCACGTGTGATTATTCATCTTTGGATGGGTTCTACTATGTAACCCACATGTAGACATGGGATCCTGGCATTATACTTGATGGGATTCGGTTATTGCTTGAGGACAAGCAATTTTCTAGTAGGGAGGACTGTAATGTCCCCACTTTGGGACATCATCACAATGCAGAGATTTATGTTGACCATAGTAGCCAGATGGATGTTATAGCAAGTACATGGGTATTTGAGAGGCATTGTGGGGTCCAACATGCATTGCTCATCATATTCCATCATTATGAGCCATTCCACACAGGTTGGCTTTGGTTCCGTTGCATTCCGACGATTTCCATGATTTTGACTATTTTGAGCTATAAGTCAATGAAATTCACTAAAGAGGTCATTTTGGGCACATTACTTGGAGGAACCTCTCAGTGTAATAGCTCATTTGAATCGAGAGGAGCAACACTATAGGATGGGATGGCTAGAAGTGACTTTCAGTGGCCATGGAAGCCACAGGGAGAGATAAGGAGCTTTTCAAAGGTAAAAAGGTTAATTAATTAATTAAATATTAAAAAAATGAAAGTCACTTTGGAGGGACAAGGTGAGCCAAAAGCATAAAGGAAAGGCAAGGGCCTCTTCTCATTCATTCATGTATGTTTTATCTTTGGATTTCTGGCTTTTAGCTAGTAAGCCCAACATTGGGGGTTTTGAGGGTTTTGACTTAACAAACCCTAGAGGACAATTCGGTGGTGAAAGATTCCACCTAGCTTGTCCCAAGCTTGGTCTCGGAGATGAAATATGCTCCCACACCATTCTAGTTCCAGATCTACTCAGCTACATGAGGGTTCCTCATCAGTTACTTGTGCAGATAGAGAGAGGGCGCACCAGTTGGGGGTTTCCCGCAAGGGGGGGCACACCATTCTTGGAGAGAGATTCATTGCAGGTGATTGGCAAGACTTTTGGAGATTCTATCACCTGGGTTCTTCTTACAAGGTCTTCACCATCATTTCTAGTGCTTTCTGAGAGAGTTTTATGGCTCAGATTATTTCTTAGAGCAGTGGGACGAATTGAAGAGAAGGAGGGAGTTTTTTGAGATTCAGATCTAGTCAGTTTGGAGGCGTTACACTTCAGATCTGACCCTGAGACTTTACCTAGTGACTTGCAGTGTCCTGATTTATATTCCTGGGGAGTTTCAGAGCATTTGGAGGCCCCTTTTAGAAGGGACGAATTATCTAGGGATTCAGTCATCCAGTGGGGCGCACCATTCAACGGAAGAGTTCAGATCTACAGAGTTTGAGAGTGGATTTGGAGATTTGGACACCTGGGTTATCCTTACAATTGCCCAATCTATCAGTTGGCATATTTCTCAGGGTGATTGGACACTTTTGGCAGCAAGGCCGAATTAATGAGGAGCTCCAGCATTGCAGCAGGACGTGGCACCTTCCAGCTTGAGGGTTTAGCATCTTTACGGCCAGATCTACTTGTATTCAGTCTTTAGTGTATATCCAACCTTTGGAGGCTTATTGTAGTCTTTTATTGGAGCATTTTGTAGCAGCTCTATTGTCTATCTTCTTGGCCATCTGTTGATCATTCCAGATCGGCATCTTCATTGTAGTAGGTTCTTTTATCTTATGAATAAAGTCATATTTGAAATGTTTTGGCTTGTCTATCATATTGTGTACGATTGAGGTATGTTCCATGGTTGTTTCTTCTTATTTATTGCTGCAACACTCATATAAACACATCTAAACAAGTAATTCAACAAAGTGTTTGACGAAATACCACAACCAGAAAAGGTTTAAAAAGACACCAAAACCATGATTATCCTTGCATAATGGCTTGGGATCATTACATTGCATTTCATATTGCTTTTTTTGCTTTATCCTAATTCCCACTACAGTTTTCCATTTAGTGATTACCACTTATGCATTATCTTCAGTTGCTTGTATTTGCATCTATTGCTACATTTCAAAACCCTATCCCCAGAGGAAACATGCTAATGAGTGTCCATATCATGCACGTCCCTTTTTTGAATTTTGTTTTTTATAGGTATGTTACGTACTCTTAGAAAGTAGTTTCTTTCCATGTGACACTCATTTCCTCCACTATATTATGGAATACTTTTATTCCTTTTCAAGATTTTCTAATATGAAAAAGACACAAAAAATCAAATATTGTGAAAAAAGAGGGGGGAAAGAATTGATATCTTTACTTTTTGTATTTAGTGGTAGAAGTTATAGTTGTGTCACCCTTGAACAAATCACCAAGTTTTGAGTATTCTTCTCAACAATTTGGGTTTTATTATTTCCTTGGGAGCCAAACCATGATCTTGAGTTTTACTCCTCTAGTTGGTTACTCTACCATTCATGATGGATAATCTGTCAATGCCTCCTGCATTGCATATTTATATCATTGTTCCTTCTTGCGTCGAATGTTGTCAGAGTCACCATTGTCTCATGCTTAATTTCAAGGGCTATCTTTATCCTATGGACATTCCTCAAAATTTTGACGATTCATGTTGACCTTCCTTGTTGTCAAGTTGTTCTCAATCGCCTTAGTATCAATGTTCTTTATTTCTGTTAGTGTGGAAGGTCCTTGTTGACTTCTAATTAGTGGGTCATGTCTTATTGAATACAACATATTACTCTTAGAGGTTGACCTAGAGTTGGTATCACCTTATGCCTATTTTCATCATTGGTAGGTTACCTTGTGCTCAAAAAATGAAATTTCATTAATGGTCATTGATTGAGTGGTTTCCCATGTGTTTGATGACAATATATTTATTCACATACTGGGATTCATGTTGTACCTTGTTTTCAATTTTCATCATTGGTAGAATTACGTTCCTCTGTCGACATCTTTCATTTCGGTTTTTGTTGAGAGGGTCTTTCTCTTGTGTTATTTTCATTTGGTGCATGAGAAAGACGTACTTTGGTGGTGTATCTTCAAGCCTTTGTCCAAGATATTCAAATCATTTTCCTCATGTTCACTCATGTTGGATGATGGAGAATCCCTTAATTCCCTCTTTCTAGTGGTTCTCTTCCCATCAAAAGCAACTCATTTGCTAAGGGAATGAGACTTAGATATTTTATAGTACCTTGGGGATTATTGTCATTAGTGGTAGGTTGCCTCGCTATTAAAAATGAGAATACATCAATATCCAATGATTAATAGATTCTACAAGTGTTTGACAAAAACACACCTATTCACACTTGCTAGAATTTATTAGGTACCTTAACACCCATTATCATTATCAACGGTTTGTCTCACATTTGTTAATGGTATACATCAACGGCCAATAATGAAATAGTTTCTCCCTTGTTATACTTTAGCTCATTTATTCACATGGTGTAGATTCGTACCTTTGGTGGGTCTATATTGAAGACCTTTGGCCATAGTAGCATTTCCTATTGATGTTGTTACCTTAGTTATGCAAGAAAGTACCACCTACCCATATGACATTGGTACTTTTGTAGAATCAGTTATACACCTTACAATTCCAATTATTCTCCTGATATGCTTTGAGAAATAGATCCACTTTGTATTTTCTAGTGGCTATGATCTATATTTTACATGGATCCACCATGTATCTTATTTGTGGCCATGGTTTCTACATTCTACATACTTCATGGATCCATGGTGTACTTGATTTGGTGGCCATGTTTTGTCATACCTAAGTATGGCTATGCCCACCTCAGGAAGAGATCCATATGATACTTTGGTTTATGTTGTAGGTACTTTTCCAATCTGAAGTTTTATGAACTCTACTTGGCTCCACTTGTCACATTTGTTTGTTGTTTTATAATGTATCTCATCCATAAGCTCCCCTTTTGACATCATACATTAGGGGGCATCTGTTATAGCATCATTTGACACCATCATGTCCAAAATGCTCAAATGGCCATCATACTAATCATCCTCTATGATTGATCACCCTAAAACATGTCCAAAGAGAACTTTTTGCAATCCACATGCTCTTTTCCCTCACAAATAGAGCATGTACATGCCCTTCCTCTTAACAAAATGTGTGTGTACCTTAAAAAGTGGATAAAAAAATAATAAATTCTCAAAAATCACATGCTCCCGAGCAAGGTTTATGGAACTCGTACACCTGTACCTTCCTAAACACATTACCAACTACCTCAAACAACTCATAAAGGTATAAAGAGAGGTCTAATGTTGGAGGAGAGGCTAACCCAGATAATTGACATAGCTACTATAATTGGTACTCTCATGCTAGAGTAGATAGAGGTGATTGTTATTCTGAGTTTTTATGAACTTCTTCCTAGAAAACCCTTGTTTTCTAATTCATATCTTATTCCCTTGGATATTAAGCTTAAAACTCCCTATTTTCCCTCAACTTATCGCTTGGAGAACAATCATGTTGAGTTGTGAGAATGACATCTTTTTATCAAATATTTTGTTCTATTTACCTCCCTTTTTGTCACCTCCTTATACCATAATAACCTCTTTTTGATGACTAAAGAGTGGGATGAGACAAGGTATTCCTTCACTTACATGGCCTACATTTTCAATAGTTGTTTGATGAATATTTGGGAATTACATGTATACTATACCCATTTTTAGAATATCACAATAAGATTAAATTAGAATTTAAATCATTGGACATAATTAAAAAAAATATTTTAATCTCCAATGCTCATGGAATTTTCCATTATTTTTGATATATTTTTCATGTGCATCGAATTTAATTAATATTACATCTAATTGAGGCCTACAATCTTCTTCAGGTATAAACTGAATTAAATTCTCCACCTTTTTTTGATACTCTATCTGTACTGGTACTACTTGAATATTCACAAATCATGACTATCTATCCACTTAATACTTTGATTGTAGCAATCCCCATTACTCAGGAAATCTCCTAATCAACCTCCCAAGAAGATCCAACTAAGGCACTCAAACTGACATATATCCTACAATGCTTAGAAGAAAAGTCATCAAAACAAACAAGGTTGCAAAACTTTAATTTTCCACATCTACAGACTTTGCAAATTGCATCTAAGACTTTGAACAAAATCATCCAGAAGATGATCCATACATCCATAAATCTAATTTTTACAAATTTGACATTAGAAAACACTACTCTAACAATTAATGCAAACAAATGAAGGCTCTCTAGAATATAAAAATATGATATACCTCCAAAATTAATGTGTCCAATCCCTAAAGCCGATCAAATTCCATACTAGTGGAATTCCCAACTCAAAATACAATACATTCTATCCTCACCCACCCAAAGTGCATCTTTCTATCCATTTTCGATAAGGGATAACTCTCAGATTTTATTTTATTTTTGTTAGTAACTCAGAGTATTTAACACATGAGGTAATCTTGCTTGCTATAGGATGGAATTATCACGCATATCATTATATACAAATGCACATGTTGTATCAATATTCACTATCAATGTCAGCTTGAAAATTTCAAACCATCAAATTAATGCACATGAAAACTTCAATGCATTAACTACATGCTTGTAAGTACTTTAATCAAACCAATCAATAAAATATCATAATCCAAACCATCAACAAAATTCAGTGATCAATAAAACTTACTTATCCATTTTTGTAACATCCCCAATTTCTTGACATTTCCATGTATATGTCCTTGACTATGGAGACAGTCCACTGCCTTTAAAACTTGAAGCAAGAAAGATACAATAACTATCTCTTCAAAACCATTTGGGAAGATAACTCACATTATATGAAGATAATATCCTCTATTCATAATGGAATTACAACCCAAATATTATGATCTATTACAAAGGAGAAATGTGTTCTTAAAACATTTGGATGGTTAATCAAGGCCATTTTACGCACGTCGATGTTGGAAGATAGGTTGTTGTCATTAATGTCAACCCTAGTCATGGGTTTTGGACCGCAAGATTGATGAAGGTATTTGGACATGAAGGAAAATGCACATGCAGATACAACACCCATGGATGGATAGTATACATCATGTTGTTTTCGATGGTATGTGGCATGTCACGTGGATCCTCATGGTTGAAAAGTAATGAATTTTTGAAGATGACAAAGTGAATTGTACATGTAGGCCCTAAAGATAATTAAAGAAAAGAATTACAAAATAAGAAAGTGTCAGGTCGGCCCTAATGTTAAAAGGAAGCGACATAAATGGTATAAATAAACATCATTATACATTCATTTGATACAAGTCGAATTTCAGAGGGAATAAGAAGTAAAAGAAGGCCGGATTTCAAGGGAGGATGAAGTCTTTTGGTGATGTGTTCTAAGGTATGTTATTTTCAGGTCATCTTACCATTTTTGCTATAACATTTTTTTCTAGAACGATTCATATGGTGAAATCGCTGTGGTATTGAGAAGACATATCAAGGTACCTTTGGTAAAAATTTCAGCTCTTGATTCGCTATAATTACGGAGATACACTCTGTGGAAGATAGGGTTTGTGACCAGTCCTGAAGCTAGTCAATAAACATGTGTTCTGGGTAAAACAATCATAAATTCTTCATACAGAATCCAAATGATGTGGGACAACTTCCATTGGAAAGAGTACGGACTGTAGTTTCTTGTGTGAAAGTTTTAGAATTGAATGTTAAATATTGAGCGCGGGGCATGTTGTATAAGTTGGGTCTTCTGAATAGACCAGAATTGAATAAAGTCTACCATTCTTTCGATAACCTCTTTTTGGGGAGGATTCAAGGAG
>JASDQU010739439.1:178000-190307 GCA_032191745.1 Picea mariana | reverse complement strand
TTACAACAAGTCTAGCCTTGTATCATTTTTTTTCCTCCATCTTATTCCTTCAACTTGTAAACTCATTTATTCTACAATGCTCTTTTTCCTACAGGAAACTAAACCAAATCCCAAGTCTGGTTATTTTCCAGGAAATCCATTTCCTCTTTCATGCCTTACTCCCACTTATTTTTAGTGTCTACCTGCATTACCTCTTCATAACATTATGGTTTACCAGAATTAGTCAATAATAAATAATGCAATGAAGGAGAGTATCGTTCAGGGGGTCTAATTAACCCGGTAGATATTCTAACAACACTTGCAGGAGTTTGAGTTGTTTGTTGCTCCTATTTTTGTACATTTTGATTTTCTAGTACCTTTGGAATTTCTTTTTCAGTGATCTCATCAAGCACTCTGTATTATGGTTTTTCTTTTTCATGTTTCTTTCCCTACAACTGATCTTTGTACATGACCTTCTCATTGAATATGACATCTCTACTCCTAATGATTTTGTGATTTTCATAATCCCATAAGGGATAACCAAAATTATTAACATTATATCCAATAAATTTACACTTCTTGGATTTTTCCTCAAGCTTTGTTATATTTTCTTTATCAATATGGACAAATGTTTCACAACCGAAATTCTTCAAAAAAGAATAGTTTACCTTTTTACTTGTCCATGCCTCCTTTGGAATTCCACCATCCAAAGAGCTTGAAGGTCCTTTGTTTATTAAGTAAACAATAGTATCTACAACATCTACCTAGAACTATAATGGAAAACCAACATGCAATCTCATACTCCTTGCTCACTCCATGATTGTCTCATTCATCCTTTTTGACACACCATTTTCTTGTGGTGTTTTTGGAACTATCTTCTCTCTACGAATCCCATGGTATGAACAGTAATCATCAAACTCCTTTCTTCAATATTCACCTCCATTGTCTAATCTGAGACACTTCAACCTTTTTCTTGTCTCATTCTCAACCAAAGCCTTCCATTTCTTAAAAGTATCAAAAACATCATATTTTTTTCGAATGCAATAAACCCAAGTTTTTCTAGTTGCGTCATCAATAAAAGTAACATAATAATAAGAGCCACCAAGAGATGATATATGAGTTGGTCCCCATACATCTGTATGCACAAGCTCTAATTACCTTTCACTCTTCTTTTCTTTTCCGACTCTGAGAAATCTAACTCTCTTATGTTTTCCATAAACACAATGCTCACAGAAATCCAAATCAATTTATTTAAGACCGGGCAACAAATTTATTTTATGGAGTATCTTCATCCCCTTCTCACTCACGTGTCCAAGCCTATGATGTCATGGTGTTGTATCCACTCCTATAGAAGTTAAAGAGATAGAAGAGTCAGTATTACCAGTACATAAATGCAATGTACCTACCTTCTCTCCTTTTGATATCACTAGTGATCCTTTGGTGACCTTCCACACCTTATCTATAAATATGGATATACAACCTTCACTTTCCAACTTCCCTATTGAAATTATATTTTTCATTAGATCTAGAAAATGTCTTACCTCTTTCAACAACCATTGGTTTCCATTCCTTTGCTTTATTTTTACCTTTCCCATTCCAACAATTTTTCATGGTGGATCATCACCCAAATGAACCTGTCCAAAATCACCTTGAACATAATATAGAAAATGTTTCCTATGGGATGTGGCATGAAATGAAGCCCCTGAATCTACTACCCAAGACTCAGAAACATTATCTACGAAAAGAATCAAAGCATCTTGTAACACATCGCATGTTACATTTTCTTCCTGATTTTTCTCATGTTGTCCATGTTAGCACTGAGAATGACCCTCAGCCTACTAGAGGATAAGCCCAGTACCCATTAAATTTTTTATGAGATAAGTCTTAAATGTGGTGTCAAATGGATAGAACTTAGTTCAGCAATGTCAAAATACAGGAAATTCTGGATGAAGTGCATCAACAAAAGAGGTCTTGTTTTAACTTAGGTCAGGGTTTTGAGGGTTAGTGTGGATAGGAGGAAGACTTAGTAAGAAAATCAAGTAAATCTACCACTAGATTCAGGCTATGACAGTAGACAAAGAAGAGATATACTTCAGATACAATAACTTCTTAAATCCAAGAAAACAAAACTCTGAGAAAGCTATAACAGTATAACAATCAAATATCCACTGTCATACAACTATAAAAAATCATTTGAATCCTTCAATGACAGTAAAATTTTAGAGTGAGAGAGATTAATATGGAAAAAAGAAAGCTAACTTCCATTAAACAAGATTTCATCAGATATGATACATCAAAACTAGAGTAGGCTATGTTTCATTAACATCACTATAAAGGTCTTTTACATCAACCATTTGAACCTGAAAAATTAAATCAATTTTAAAAGGGTGGATCAACAAGGAAAAACAAGAAAGGGAGATGGCAACAAACTTTCAGCAGAAGAATTCCATTAGGCGTGGAGTCAACACATCCTATAGATAAAAGGCACTCAAGCTCATACCAAAATAAAAGGGATATAATGATGGATGGAGGTATAAGAAAGATAAAAAAAAAGAGAATATCATCAAACAAAGATCCTCTCTGAAAAAATGACTTAAAAGATAACTAGAATAGAGATCATGAAAGGAGGCAATTGATACAAATCATTTGCAGCTCATGAATCTCCTGCCTCATGAACAACCATTGATCTTCAATGCCTGCAATTCCATTCAAGTAAGATGACAAGATAAAATGATAACAAAGACCACAAATTCTGATAAGCAACTCTCATGAATATCTAATGGAAGAAATGATAATTACAATAGGCCCACATGCTTACAATTGAGCAACTAAACTACTCCTTTATCTCTCTCCTCTCTTGGTTCATGAATCCAACCTCTCTTCTATAGATCCATCCTCTCTTAAATATAAAATAGCATCCAAATTGTTTGACAACACATGTATTCCAACAAAGGATGAACACTTTCAGTAACCACTCACATAACCAGATCAAATATCAACACGTTGATGTTTTCATGTGGTAAAACCCCTATGGGGAAACATCCACAACCCCAACCAACACAGCCACTTGGAGCAGTTTATTAATGCAAAAGAAAAAGATTACAGAGATATTTTACAATAGAGTTTATCACAATCAATCATCGGCAAATGACCCTCCATGCTCTTTAAATAGAGATCATGGACCAATCAGGAGTTAAGAAACAGATCAATGGTCGTTAAGATTGAGGAGGGTATGAACCGTCAGATCACTCTATGTCGAGAACATATTGTGACCGTTGGATTTCCTAACTACAAATGCATACTAAATAAACACACTAAGAAACACACTTTTACCTAACGACATATTATACCAAGTAGATCTTAACTAACTCCTAAGTGTCTAAATATCCTAACATCCCCCCTTAAGAACAACTTGGGATAGAATTGAAGGAATTACAATGTTGACAAAATAGGAGAAGGAAGGAGGCATTAGAGCCTATCCCCCCTTAATGATAGCTTCCTGAACTTCTAACATAGATCGAAGTTTGGAAAACTTTGCTTCTGTAAGAGACTTTGTGAAGATGTCTACAACTTGATCTTCTGTAGGGCAAAAGAGCACTTCAATAACTCGATCATGAATGAGCTTTCTGATGAAGTGCATGTGTAGCTCGATGTGCTTGTTGTGTTGATGTTGAACTGGGTCTTCACACTCTGATTTTCACAGCAAAGGCTAATCGTACGCTGCTGCTGAAATCCAAACTCTGAAATGATTTGTCGAAGCCGTAAAGCTTCCTGACTTGCATTTACAGCTGCTTGGTACTCTGATTCTGCTGAAGAAAGTGCAATAGCATGTTGTTTCTTATAGGCCCAAGTGATAGGTCCTGAACCAAGGCTAAAAACATAACCTGCAGTAGACTTCTGATCATTAGGGTTGCCAGCCCAATCTGAATCAGTGAAACTAACCAATAAAGGAGTCCCCCCAGAACTGTAATGTATCCTAAACTGAACTGTACCATGGACATAACGAAGTATCCTGTTACTTTCTTTCCAATGGATTTCATGGGGTGTTTGCATATACCGGGCAACAAGACCAATGAAAAAGGAGATATCAAGACGGGTATGAGTCAAGTATAAGAGGCTACCAAATAACTGACGATACAGGGTGGCATCAACTTCAGGAGAAGTACAGGTGGCAGTAAGCTTGACTCCAGACTGGAAGGGAGAAGGGGTTTGCTTACAATCATCCATGTGACAACAACGAAGAAGGTCACAAACATACTTAGAATGGGAAAGAAAAATTCCTTCATTGGTTTGCAAAACTTGGAGGCTAAGGAAATAGTGCAGAAAACCTAAGTCTGTCATTTCAAATTTCTTATTAAGGCTGGTTTTCACATGGTTTAAAATTTTTGAGTCACTACCAGTAAGGATAAGGTCATCAACATAAAGGACAAGGAGTATGAGATGGCTTCCTACTTTATTGGTTTAAACATTAGGATCAGAATGGCATCTAGAAAATCTGGTGTCAATAAGAAAGTTATCCATTTTGGCATACCAATCTCGAGGAGCTTGCTTCAGACCATAAAGAGATTTCTTAAGGCGACAAACAAGGCTAGAGTCATTCTATACATAGCCAGGAGGTTGTTCCATGTAGATTTCTTCTTTCAAATTGCCATGAAAGAAGGCAGATTTAACATCCATCTGATGGACCTCCCATTTATGTGAGGCAACAAGGGCAAGAATAAGGCGGATGGAATTCATTTTGGCTACAGGGGCAAAGATTTCATTATAGTCAATTCCTTCAACTTGGGAGAATCCTTTGGCAACTAACCAATCCTTGTGTCTTTCAACACTTCCATCTGATGCATACTTAGTTTTGTAGACCCATTTACATCTGACAAGTTTTTTTCCTTTTGGAAGAGGTGCAAGATCCCAAGTATCATTTTCCATTAAAGAACGATACTCTTCATTCATTGTTGTATCCCAATCTAGATGACCTGAAGCTTCTGCAAATGTCTCTGGATCATGAGTCTCTGAAACTTGAGAAAAAAGAGAAAAGACTCGATGGAACTATGAACGTGTTGGACGCTGATCAGAAGGATCACCAACAAGATCACCAACTGCTTCTCGTGTTGAACGGACCCATCTAGGAAGCCGTGGAACTGGTGCTTGTTTAGGTTCAAAGGACTCATCTGGAGGAAGGTCAGCAGGTGGAGGTGGATTTTCATCCTCACTGTCATCATCTGAAGAAGAAACCAGAATAGGAACAGAAGAAGGCACAAACGCCGAAGATGGATTGCAGGCCAAAGAAGGCACAACCGTCAAATTAGGCTCGTATGCCAAGAGATTTTCATCAAATTTAACATCTCTTCTAAGAATAATTTAATTAAAATGTAGTTGAATAAGTCTATAACCTTTGACATCTTTAGAATAACCAACAAATATACACTTCTCACTTTTAGGCTGCAATGCTTTCCTTTTCTCATCAGGAATGTGAGCCCATGATATACTGACAAATACATGGAAGTGACTTACATATGGTTTAATTTTAGTCCAATCTTCTTCCGGTGTTATATTTTTAAGAGTCTTTGTGGGAGTGTGATTGACTATGTAATTTGCACACTTGATTGCTTCCGCCCAATACTTTAGACTTAATCCCTTAGATTGGATCATACAATTAGCCATTTCTTATAATGTGCGGTTCTTTCACTCAGCAACACCATTTTGTTGTGGTGTATATGGAACAGTGTGTTGAATTTGGATGCCTTGTGTAGTGCAGTAACTTGTAA
This sequence comes from Picea mariana, assembly GCA_032191745.1. Lineage (NCBI taxonomy): Eukaryota > Viridiplantae > Streptophyta > Pinopsida > Pinales > Pinaceae > Picea > Picea mariana. Next base: position 184,563 of record JASDQU010739439.1, on the reverse strand, counting down.
AATTATTGTTCACATATTCGCCTCCATTATGTGTTCTTAACTTTTGAATTTGATGTCCAGGTTGCTTTTCTAAAAGGGCCTTGTAGGCCAGAAACTTGTCAAAAACTTTGCTCTTAAGTTTTAAGAAGTAAACCCAAGTATGTCTGGAAAAATCATCAATGAAAGTTAATAAACACTTGCAGCCAGAAAAATAAGGATAATAAAATGGACCACACAAATCACTTTGAACAAGTTGTAAAGGGCCCGAGGCGTTCCAAGAGGCATGTTTTTCAAAACTGTCCTAATGATGTTTGTCGAGAACACAACCAACACAAACACCATCTCTACATGAAATAAGAGGAAGACCAATCACCATCTTTTGATTACATAGTTATTGCAATGAGTGATAGTTTAGATGACCAAAACACTCATGCCAAAGTTTGTTCAAGTCATCACTATGAGCAACAAAAACTGATGAAAAAGTTGATAACTCAAAGTTGTCAAAGTTGTACAACTTGGTAATATCATCAGTAATTCCAGTTGCAAGAACATGCTTAGGATATTTTCTATCCTTGATTACAACTTGGTGAGGTGAAAACTCTATGGTTTTACCTTCACCTGAATGAGTGATTTGATATACTGATAGAAGGTTACAAGAAAGACTTGGAACACATAATACATCATTGAAATGACCATTATTTACTTGAACTGTTCTAGATCCTACAACACTAAGATATCTATCATCACCAACAAATATTTTCTTGGTGTTACATTCATTTAGAGCAAAAAATATGGCTTTATCCTTAGCCACATGATAAGATGCTCATGAATCAATAAGCCACTCATCAGAAGAAGAAGTATAATTTGTGTTAAAGGAGAAACAAAAGCGGAAAGTGCATGTCCATGAGAAGAAGAAGAAGAAGTAGAATCAATAATGATGTTGTGCTTCTTCATCATTGCTTCTAAAGCTATCATCTTCTTGAAACATTTGGACTCATCATGACCATCTTTATCACAAAAGTTGCAATGTCTGTCAATCTTCTTATTTTTATATTTTTCTCCTTTGTCACCATTAGGATTTGAAGTTGTATGAGCGAGTTTAGGACCCTTATATTGCTTTTTGTTGTAGCGAGGATGTTGCTTCTTGGGATACTTGGTTTTATCTTTCTGTTGGGAAACTAAGGCTTTATTAGAGGTACCTGCAGTGTTGATCACTCCAAGTTGTATAAGCTTATCTTCCTCTCTACTCAAAGTAACACAAAAGGACTCAAGAGTGGGTTTTTCATAAGATTTCACTAGAGCCTCTCTCATAGCATAAAAGGTAGATACAAACATAGAATATGCACTACCTAGCTTAGAAAGAATAAGATAGATGCAACGCTCTTCCTCCATCTTTATCTTACATTCTTCACATACAATTTTGAGTGTTTTAAACTTATATAGATAGTCTCCAAGGCAAGAAAAATCACTTGGACTCAAGGTCGGTATTTGATTTTCTAACTGTTGTGCTCGAATAATATTGAGTTTACCAAACACAGATTCAATCTTGTCCCAAGCTTATTCGGGGTCATCAATTTCTTGAAGGTGGTACCTTAAATCAGGAGAGATGGACATTCTGATTAGTCCTTGTGCTTTTTCACTCCTATTATCCCATTTGAATTTCTTATCATCATTAGTGGGTGTTTTTTCCTTTCCCAAGGTAATCCGATACATGCCTTTACTTCTTAATAAATCTTCCATATGAGATTTCCATTGGAAGTAGTTGTTGCTGGTAAGCAAGACATTACTTGTAGAATCCATATTAAATATGAAAATAATGTGGATTTAAAAACTGAAACTAATGATTTGGATGGAAATATCTCGAAAAGTTATGAGGTTTTAAAAAAAGTAACACTGAAAATGGACTTCCGATGTGAGAGATATGCCCTTTTAAAAAAAAGGCATAAACGGTAACCAACTGACCACGTGATAGTGCAAGTTGTTTTATGAAGTGACCCACTTTTATAAAGAGAAGTGGGGATCACTTTTACAATGAAGTTTCTTTATAACAGAAAACATGCATGCAAAATAAATAACTCTAAAATAAAATATTAAAGCTACTTATAGTGATTCACTTTTATACTTGAAGTGAAATACACTTTACAATTTTAGCATGAACTTTTTCAAAAAAGTAACAAAAAAGAGACTTGAACTCAAAACCTCTTACTTAATAAGGCAAGTTTTAACCAAATGGTCTAGCAAAACATATTGTAATTTTCAGAAGGAGGATTGTTGTTGTTGTTGTTGAAGATGGTCTTGGAGAGCATGCTAAAAAAAAATTCTTTTCACACAAGAAAAAAATCTCACTTCTCGATGACAACAAGGGTTAGAACTTGGTTAGCTTACCCGGAAGATGCACCTTTTCCTATCTGTTTCTAATTTGTCGAGATCACACAGGGCATAGGGAAAAGAGAATACGCAAATCTAAAAGAGTAGCAACCTGGAAATAAATAATACAAAACCAAAATACTACTCTGCAAAAAATTAAAAAATGCGTATTCAAGCTTTATAGCTTCGGATCTGACTGTAATGGTTGCTTATTGGGCAAACGAAAACCTTTTCGAGTGAAACGGAAAGTGTTCCCAAATGAAAGGAGTGATCCAGACACAATGGAATAGTCCTCTCAGCCCAAAAATGTACAAAAATGACAAAAAATGGATATGAGGCAACTCAGCTTCACGATCTCGATCTACAACAGGAGTGGGTCTTCAAACACACTCTGATACCATGTTCGACAACACAGGTATTCCAATAGAGGACGAACACCTTCAGTAACCACTCACATAATCAGATCAAATATCAACACACCGATGATTTCACATGGTAAAAACTCTACGGGGAAACATCCACGGCCCCAACCAACGCGACCACTTGGAGCAGTTTATTAATGCAAAAGAAAAAGATTACAGAGATGTTTTACAATAGATTTTCTCACAATCGATCATTGGCAAATGACCATCCATGCTCTTTAAATACAGATCATGGACCAATCGGGTGCTAAGCCATGGATCAATGGTCGTTAATATCGAGGAGATTATGAACCGTTAGATCACTCTATGTCGGGAACATAACGTGACCATCGGATTTCCTAACTACAAATTCCTACTAATGCATACTAAAGAAACACACTTTTACCTAACGAAATATTAGACCAAGTAGATCTTAACTAACTCATAAGTGTTTAAATATCCTAACACAAATATCCTTAGGAGGTCGAATCCCATCTCTTTCATTGGATTCTAAGCCTTGGAGATAGGTGGCAACAATCAAAGAGACAAAAATCCAACAAACTGCTAATTTTGAGCAAATTGTTGGAAGTCATTAATAAATTGTTTCCACCTCACTGTATGAGGCATTTAATGGAGCTAAGAATTAGGTGCAGGTGTCCCTTGACATCTAACTGGTCCATGAGAATCCATTTGAACTCTCCTTGACAATTGACAACCTCTCAACAGGGCGAATATCCAATCAGCTATGAAAAACACAGAATTTGCAACACATTTCGCAGTGCACTGGTGTTTTAATTGTTTCTCTCAAATTCCAAACTGAGTCAGGCTGAAATTTGTTCAGCAAGTCAATAGGGATATCATCTTCCTCCAAAACAAAATTCAGAGAAACCCACTTTGTCGTTTTAGTTTTATGATCAAATTTGTAACAATAGCCGCTACAGGAAATTTTGTAGCGCCCTCTTATAGAACTGCTCTGCAGATTCCATAGCGCCTTTTCTATGTCTGGATAGGTGATTCTGTAGCGCCTTTTCTGTGTCTAGCTAGGTGATTCTATAACTCCTTTGGTAGTGCAACGACAAAACAATCTGTGTAGATGATTCTGTAGCGCAAGGAGCTATGAAATATCTGTGTGTTTCTGTGTGACAACAACTCTTCAAAAATACAAAAAATCTTAGTTGATGGAATATGAGATTGTAGATGCCTCCAGTAGGTGCAATTAGAATATTTCCTTAACACTTCAAGTTTTCAAAAAATAATCACCATAAAAAATGGATCATCATCATCTCCAATTTCCCTCTGCTAGCCAATTTGCAGCAGATTTCGCAGCGCCTATCCGAACTAGGAGTAGAATTCAAATATTTCATAAAGCAGTTAGACAACTTTAATGAAAAAACCTCAATTATTTCCTTTTAAAACATGGATGTTGAAAACAATGAGATTGACTGACAACGGATTTATAAATGCAATAATGGTAATGAGGGAAGATGCACTCAAGATGCACTACGAAATCTCTTGATTCACCGGTGCTGCGAAATGACCAAATTTGCTACTGCAAATTTTTGTGCTAACAATCCATCTCTTTGTTTCTTTGGAGATCTATCGTCTTTCTTCAGATTTCCTTTATTCCCACAATTCCAACACTCTATCTTTCCCAGTCTGTATTTGGATCTGCCCTTCCTAGAATTCTCGTGGTTCCATGATCCCTTTCCTCTATCCTTTTCTCTTCCCATGTTCTCCATGTTTAACACATTACCCGATGTCTCACATGTGACTTTCCGTCATATTTCCTTGTTAAGGATAACACCATCAACATCCTCAAATTTTAAAGTGTTTGAACCAAAGGCAGAGTTACTTACATCCATGACCAAGTTGTTCCAACTTTCTGGCAATGAGCACAAGATTAGAAGAGCCCTAACCTCATAATCAAAGTCCACTTTTACAAAACTTAGTTGATTAGTAACCATATTAAATTATTTTAAATGATCTGCAACAGACCCACTTTCTAACATATTCATATTAAATAATCTCTTCATTAGAAATACCTTATTGGACACCGAGGGTTTTTCATACAGTTTAACCAATGCACCCATCATCTCCTTCGTTGTCTTTTCTTTTGAAATATTGAAAGCCACTGATGTTTTCAGGCTTAGTAGTATCGTTCCTAGTGCCTTTCTGTCAAGAACCTCCCATTATTCGTCCTTCATGGTCGTTGGCTTCTTTATTATTCCACCCAATGGTAGGAATAGATCCTTTGGATATAAATAATCTTCCATCTACATCTTCCATAACTGGTAGTTTTGGCCATTAAATTTATCGACCCTAAACTTTCCATCTTTCGCCATCGCTCCTACTCAAACTAAGAACCCTCTTTTCCTACGAGTTACCTTTTGCTCTGATACCAGTTTTTAGAAAAACAGGATCGCGGAGCAATAAAATAAAAACACATGTGGAAATAAAACACAGAAGATACACAATACAATAGAGACACAGATATGCATGGTTCACCTAGTGTGGGCTACGTCTACCAAAGAAATTTCCAGGTCCTTCCTTTTTATTATCCAGCAAATGAAGGGATACAACCTACAACACATTCGTTGTAACTTCCTCTTCTTTCTCTCACAGTCTCCTCTCTTAGAATACAATATTCACAATGATGCATAACCGCAATACATTTCCCTCATAAAAGAGGATTTCCTTCTAGGGAAAAAAACCCTAACATAAATTCTATTGCCAGATCTGCAACCTTATAATGAATGGTCCAGATTTACTATGAAATTACAATACACATTTACAAGGAAATTTTTCCTTCGGGGGCAAGCCCCCCCTACAACTCCCCCGCGTGGAGGGGTGTATAGTCTTCATGGGGTATAAACACAGCTAAAAAAAAAAATCTCTGAATCAGGAAGATAATCAGGCTCCACAACCAACATTTTCCTCAACATGGTGTATATGAAACAATGTGTTACATTTGGATTCCCTATGTAGTGCAGTAACTTGTAAAATTATTATTCACATATTTTCCACCATTATTTGTTCTTAACCTTTGAATTTGATATCCATATTAATTTTCTACAAGGACCTTGTAGGCCAAAAACTTGTCAAAAAATTCGCTCTTAAGTTTTAATAAGTAACCCCAAGTACGTCTGGAAAAGTCATCAATGAAAGTTAAGAAATAATTGCACTTAGAAAAAGGAGAAGAAAGTGAATCACACAAGTCACTGTTAAGAAGCTACAAAGGGCCCGAGGCGTGCCAAGAGGCACGTTTGTCAAAATTGTCCCAACGATGTTTATCGAGAACACAACCGACACAAACACCATCTCTGCATGAAACAAGACGAAGACCGGTCACCATTCATTGATTACATAGTTTTTGCAATGAGCGATAGTTTAGATGACCAAACTGCTCATGCCAAAGTCCGCTCAATTCATCGCTATGAGAAACAAAAACTGATGGAAAAGATGATAACCAGAAGTTGTCAAACTTGTACAGCTTGGTAATATCATCAACAATTCTAGTTGCAAGAACATGCTTAGGATCTTTTATATCAGATATTATTTTTGGGATTAACTGCGTAGTGTAAGTCATTAATCTATGACCCGGTGCAAGCCCCGGAAGTGATGATTGATGCTATGCGATTCATTTCGTTGGCTTCAATCCCATTTCTTCACCCCTGTGAGCATCGCCCGATGCAATGAGTGCTAAGTGGACTATTCAAATCATGAGAATTATTGGTTAGTTGAGACTAATACTCATGAATATGGGTCATAGATTAATGACTTACACTACGCAGTTAATCCCAAAAATAATATCTAATA
>JASDQU010739439.1:150054-163426 GCA_032191745.1 Picea mariana | reverse complement strand
AAAATAATGCATATGAATGCATACCTAAATCCTGTGGTGAGATAGATCTAGATTCTCTTTCTCATGTGGTGATGGCCGTGATGAAAAGTATAGTGCAATGATACAAAAGCTACATCAGCACAAAGCTAGTATACTTATTCCATATTAAAAATCTGTTTTCAAATTCCAATGATACAAAAGCTTTCTGATTTTTTCCTCATTCTGATAACTGTTCATTTCAATGAACTATTCTCTCATCTTCACCTGTAACACCTTCAGAAATATGTAACATGCATTTCAATCTACGCTGTGCTCATCTTCATCTCTAACACCTTCACAATATGTAACATTGAATACTGACGACGTAAATATTATGGTAAACATTATCTGGATTTTTCTTGAATATCCCTCCCACAAAGTGTATATTTTTTAGCTTCATCTCATTGTATGGTTCCTTCAGAGTCTCTCCCATGGATCTATGCTAGTTAAAAAAAAAAATCAATTATAGAATATTTAGATGGAGCATGTTTTGCTTAGTTCTTATATCCCGAAGGGCCTTTTTTGTGGTACAAATATCCTTGAATATGAAAAATTGAACACCAAAACCTTGAACTTGTCGAGGATGTCCTAAACTTGAAGGATGGATGGGAAGAATGGAAGAAAGGAGGGAGGGACACAAGCCCTTTGTGAAGGAATCCGTTGTAGCTATAGGAGGATCCTCAGGGCACAAGGAGGACTGGTTCGGGCTCCAGATTCCTTTGATGAGAACAAGAGCCATTACCTCGCCCGGAGTCTATCCCTGTTCCTTTCTAGATCTGCAAGTTGAGCTTCAAGTCTCCTCAAACTCTCTAAATAGAAGCAAGCCCTCGAACCCTTGCATTTGCAAAACAAATTGTCTCAATTTGTACTTCAAACTGGAAAAATGTGAACCATGGTGCCAAAATTCAGTGGAGGGATAACGTATATTACACAGAGGCAATCCACAGATCAAAGGGAAAACGTAGTTTCAGAGAGATCTATACTACCGCAAGACCATGTGTGAGAGGAGAGTCAAGAATTGTGTGAACTCTGAAATTCTGAATAAAACCCAAACCTTTGGCTTTGGGGAGAAATTTGGCTTTCTCCCTAAACCTTTGTGTTTGCATATCTGAAATTCAATCACTTTGTATTAATCTTTGAATCTTCTTTGAAACCTTTTTAAATTCAAATTCTTCCATTATTGCTTAGGATCTTCCCACTCTGATACCATGTTATTTTTCTAAATAAACAATAAATCTTGCAAACATGATTAGAAACATAAACATATTCGTGTAGAAGTAGAAGATACGATTTTATTACAATGAATTGAGTTGATATAATGTGGTTGATCCCCTTCTATATCATTGGTGAGGTAATTGTGCTCTTGTTACAATGTAACTATTTTATTATTTATTTATCATTTTAATAGTCACTTATAAACCATGACTTTCTTAAATTAGATAAGCCTTATATTCTAACAATATGGATATCAAAACCATTAGTTCTGAAATTCCTAGTGGCCAACTCAATAACATTGTGTTAGGCTACCAAACAATTTGTCACCGCAACAACAAAAACAATCCCTCTTACCTTCTTCTCCACAATAGAATAATCAACCACCCATGAGGTAACATTAATTACTTACTCATCCTACTCCCAATCCAAATAATAATACAACTCAACCTATTTACAATAGTGAGGTAGGAGAGTGTATGATTTATTCATCGTCTACTCTTGATTTTCATCTTACATACCTTCGATTTGGGAACATTTTAGTAGATCCAAAGCCACTCATGGTCTTTGAACCAAGGGTAGAAGAGCCCACACAACAACCATGTCTTAATCAGGGTTCACCAAAATTGAAACACTCTTCCATTGAACCTATTGTTGAATCTCCACCTTTTCCAAAATGATTATATAAATCTAAACCTGTAATCCAACATACTTTTGACACTATAGAAGAGATGAATAATTTGTGTGTCAAATTCCTTTCCAAGCCATCAAGGATGTTCCCATTTATACCAAGTACTTATGTGATTTATGCTTCAAGAAGCATGGTAGGAAGAAGCAATATCCCAAAATTATTCACATAGTAGGTTAGTTTGTTGACCGTATGCTATAAAAGGTTGTCAACCCTAAATACTCTGACCCATAAATCCCTATTGTAGATGTTCACATTGTAAAACCCTTATTCCCTAAATACTCTGACCCATAAATCCCTATTGTAGATGTTCACATTGTAAAACCCTTATTCCCCAAACCTTGATTGATTCATGGATAGCTATTAATGTAATGGCCAAGGAAGTCATTGAGAATATGAAACTTTAGAGTCTATTACGACAAACATGTAGTGTGTTGTATATGATCGATAAGTCTAGTGTTAAACAAGAGAGCATGTTGGAAGATGTAATTGTCTCCATTGATTTGGAGGAGTACCCTACTGATTTTAGGGTTCTACACCCTAATACCAACCTTGGGGGTTATCCTCTTATCTTAGGATTTCCTTGGTTAGCAACCACCAATGCTTATATAGGGTGTCATTTTAGTGACATAACCATTTTCAAAGGTGGCCCAATGAGGGAACTTATATTGCATCCTCCTTCAAAATCCATTTTGGACTTGGAATAACCTTTGTGGATTCCCCATCATTATGAATATATTTCTTACGATACAAAAATGCAACCAATTGTGAGCATTGATAAAGTACTAACATTGAAAGAATCCATTGAAGATAGGGTGATCTTGAACATGATGCAAAACATGTGTCCTTCTAATGTTCAGATCAAGGATCATACTAATCAACCCAACCAAGAGAGGAGTTCATCTAAAAGCTTACAAACCTCTATTATATCTCAATATTGTAGTAATGCTCCCTTTAGCTACCTAGATGATTACTTTGTAGTAGCAACAATAGATTCTCGAGCTATGGCTATTGGAATTTCTCTTGGAAAACTCCTTAACATCAACATTAATCTATAATAAACTCAATAGTAGTTGCTAATGAGTCCACTACATAATAGTTCATTAGCTTTTATCTAGGCTTAGAAGGATATGATGGGTATTAATCCCACCATCTACATGCCTTATATTTACATACAAGATGGGATTTTCCCATTCTGTCAACCTAAATAATGAATGAATCCAATGGTTAAGGACATTTTTAAAGAAGAACTTGGAAATTGTTAACCGTTGGGTTCATATATTCTATATCTAATAGTGAGTGGGTATCTTTCATGTCCCCACAGGATTCCTAGCTGAATCTTATGATCACACACCTCTTGAGGGCGTGCAACACCTCGATGGTTCTCACTTGGCTTCTTGGAAACACCAAGGATACTTCTTTTGGACTACACCTCTTCACCTAGAGCATACCCATACTCCATTCTATGCTACAGGCGAGTCACACTCCTACTCTAGTGCAACTCAATTGTATACTTAAACAATTTGTTAACATCTTAACACTTAGTCATTTAAGCATACATTCATGAACATGAGAAACAAAAAGAACAATTGTGAAAAAAACAAGAGACACATAGATATAATGCGGGCATCACAAGACATGCCTAACACTCGACTAAGTCTTATTATTTTGAAACACACTACTCGCTTAGTTTACAATGTGGGTGGAGTCGCACAACTCGCCTCACCTCACCAAGAAACTCATACACATATTTGTCAGATCAAGACTCATCTGTCACAACAACTTTCATAATCATTGTGACGTGCCCTAGATGTGTGTTGTTGACCAAGTTTTGAGGAACACTTGGTCATATTTGACCGTTTTTGGACTTCGATAGCCTGTCAAAGATGGAGCGCCAGGCGAAGCAGAGATCACGAGATATCGGTCCACTTTTGGGCCCTTTTAGGGTTTTGTGTTAGTGTAATGGGAAAGGGATGTCAGCCCATGGGTTTACCCACGATTAGGACCACTTTTGTAATGTATAAATAGAAAGATAGGCAATGTAAGAAAGAGTAGATATGATTGCTTAGTGCAATTGGTAGTGCATCTATGTGATGTTGAATAGGTGCTTTGTGCGAGCTGTGTAAGGCTTGCAAGGCTAAGTGCAAGTTACTGTGAGGTTGCTATAGAAAGCTAAGTGTTGTAACACAAGGAAGAAGGATCTAGCGAGCTGCGCAAATCTTCTGTCCTATGCGAAGAAGGGTTTTGGAGGCTTTGTGCTTGTAACAGATTGAAGACGATAATAAAGAAGAAGATCTTGTGGACATAGCCCTAGGATGGGGGTGAACCACGTAAATCTGCGTGTTATGCTTTGTGCTTTGATTCAATGTGTTTTTTCTTATGCTATGTGCTTTGATATATCCACTTATGCTCTGTGCTTCTTAGATATATATGATTGTTAGATCTGATGTGTATGAGGATGCTTAATGCTGATCTACTGGATCTGATCTGGGTTACTATGGTTAAGTACTGAAATACTGTAGATTTGGCTGTACATCGCGATGCTCTGTGCTATCTACGAAGTAGAACAAGGGTTGAATATTGATGAATGATCGATGCTACGTGATCTGTAAATGATATAATCACAGATCTGTGTCCCAGCTAAGGTTGCAGACACCTGAGTGTTGCAACCACCCCTGCCTCTACCTCGGGTGAGACTTCATCTTCTTCACAGGTGTTGCCGAAAGGGCTAGTAGTTAGGGCTTTGTTGGTGTGCTCTTGAGCGTTGAACCCTGGGTTTTCCCCTGTGCCAACAAATGGTTCCGTTTCCAGGACCTGAAACTGTGATTGCTGGGAACTAAGGAAGAAGAATCTTTGTGCAAAGATTCGTCCTGAACTTGTGGAAACTCTGTGCGTAGATCTGTCTCTCTGATGCGCAGTACTCTACTCGACATGTGAAGCTTTGTGCCAAGGAATAAGGTCAGATCTGAGGAAAGGAAGATCAAATTTGAAGAAAAGAAGCGAGATCTGAACACTCTGTGCTCTAAGAAAAGTAAAAGTGGGAATTTCTGAAAGAAAGAGGTTAGATCTGCAGAAAAGAGGTAAGATCTGTAAGCTCTATGCTCTAATAAAGGTAAGAATAGTCAAAAGTTCTTAGATCTGGAAGCTTTGTGCTCTGTAGAAGTAAGATAAGTGAATTTTTTTTTTTTTTTTTCTAGAGCATGGATCTAGGTATGTTTGANAGAAAGTTTGATATGAATAGATCTGATAAGTATAATGATAGATATGTTATACCTATGCATAGAAAGAATGTCTGGACTAACAAATTGATGTAGGATCCTAGAAAGAATTTTCTGCAGGTTAGCTATCACGATTCTAGTGCGTAGTACATAAGAGGCTGGGGATCATTTAAAATAAAGCGAGGATTAATCCTATGTTATAGTTGCAGAAAACCAGGCCATCTAGCTAAGGAATGCCCTGGTAGAAGACCTAGTTGTCTCTGTTGCAAAGCTAGGGACCATGAGGTATTGGATTTCTCTAGAATGATCGCTAAGCTTGAAAGGATAAATCAGAATCAAGAAGACCATAAGGCAGATCCAGAAAAGGCAGAAACCCATCAAGAATAAGAGAAAGTATTAATACAGATGAAAGAAACCATGAAGGAACATAAAGATGTCTGATTTCCAGAGATCTTCAAAGAAAAGGAGCAAGTCAAAGCAAGAATAGGGGACTTTGACATTGACTGTACTCTTGATGAAGAAACACAAGTGAACATTATGCTAGAAAGTACTTGGGAAGCTATAGGGAAGCCTGCCATGATTCCTTCATTGGGAGGAATAGGACTATTCAGAGGAAAACTGATGATGTTATGTGGAAAACTCGCTCAGATACCTATGACAGTCAATGGAACTTCGACAAAAGAAGATTTTGAGATGATCAAATTCATTGAGGACAACGCCCCGTTTACTATGCTACTCGGAAAACCTTGGATTGAAAGAGATCAAGCCAGAAAGAAGGAAGAATAAGAGGTTTTATAACAACAGAGACAAGAGTTAAAAGATTTCATGACTAAAAGGATCGCACAATTGATAGAAGAACAAGAGAACCGCTCGAAGCCATCTGACACTAGAAGCCCAGATGTCGAGGCCAAAGCTACACAAAAGGCTGAAATTTCTACCCCATACAAAGAAGAAGTGGTATAGCTAAACCCTAGGAGAGAATCTCACCAGCACGAACTGACTATGTCTAAGGAAAATAAGAATCAAAATGGGAAGAGAATCACCGAGACAAAGCTCACTAGAAAGAAGGCTAGAAATCTAAGTAAGAAGAAGGCTAAGATTGAAAAATTACAGAAGATCCCAGAGGGTACCTCGCAACAAGACACTTTGCAGAATTGGAGCTTCGTCGGGATATCAAAACAACGACATATGCCACTTCGCCGAGGTGAAGTAATATAGTCGTTGGAAGCCAATATAATCGTTCGACTACCACTCCGAATGGGTCGGAAAGCATTTATGGCTTGCCACTAGACCATTCAACCGCACCATAACGGGCAAAACATAAGTTAATGCAGCCTCATACCCATTGCAAGCAGAGCGTTGCTAAGTTTCCCTACTTAGTCCGTCGCGCCATGCACTGAGAATACTTTTTGCTAAGTGAAAATTTGAGCCCGAAACCTGAGATTACTTCACCTTGTGATTATTGCCTTGTTCCCATACCGTTCACTGTAGTCTCTGAATTCATTTCACACCCGAGCTAGTTGACCCAAGCCTGTATGTCCGACAAGCCTAGTGCTGCTAAGAAAGTAGTTGAAGAAGTTTTGACTGACTTAATGACCGAGAGAGTCATGTCGGAGCGAGGATTATCTACAGGAGTCCAAGCATCATCAACAAGAGACTCCAGGCCTCCCCTTCCACTGCTCACGCCGGTCCATCCTGACCGACCGATGAGAAACAGACCAAGCACAGGGACAACATCGCAAATGCCAAGCTTATCCCACACGTTCTACCTACTTACTTAGCACCTCTAAGCGGTGCCATCAACTGTGACAGTGTACCTTGAGACTTCAAGTACACTTTGATCACCATGTACCTTCCGAAAGGGGTGCACGCAGTTCGTGCTGACCAGGATAAGCTCACAGCACTGAAATTTAGTGATTTTAACCTTGGAGATCGTAAAGTTTACAGCATGTTATCTCTGCATTAGTACTTAACCAGAACAAAAGGAAAGAATTCTAAGATTGTCCCGCAGTCATGGACCCAGAACCTCATGTAGTCCACACTGCTTAATGTAATGAAGATCCCGCGCTTCGGCAAACACCAGGAAGTCAACGCATGCGTCAAGTTGTTGTTTTCATGCTACCACGAAGGATACTTATGGTTGGACCACCGCATCATTGTGGATCCGACCTTGATCAATCAGATCATAGGACTTAGTATGCAAGGCCCTGACCCACAGGAGTTTTACCCTGGAAAGACCTCAGACTGAGCACTAGCACAGAGGATAAAAGAAACTTATGGTGATGTCAAAAAAGGCACGCGAGGCTACAAGGTAGCCTCTATCCAAAGTGGCACAGTGCGCCTTTCCTGTCAGCTGATCGTGGGCAAGCTAGTTCGTAAGAACAAACCAACACAAGTGACTAGATTCGTAGTTGACCTCGTAGGTAAGTGCGCCGAGGGACTACAAATGAACTGGGCGCAATACCTTGTAAACCAACTAGAGCTTGATTGCAGTGAAGTGCAAGACCAAGGGTACGAGTTTCACTTTAGTTGGTTGCTCATACTAATCGCTTTCATCGCTTGGGAGCTACCAGAAGGTTCCACTTTTTTGGAGATCGAACCCTTCGAATCACTAGCCACAAAGTTTTGTACGCTATGGTACTCCAACGACATGAACAAGCAGTGGCAGTCCAATGTCGTCTTCCACGCCTATTACAACCAATTGAAGAATGCAATCCAGTCTACACCGTGCCTCACCCCAAACACACTTCATAGGTTTAGACATTTGATAAAATTCAGTGCGGACCACCACTTCACCTATATCACAGCGCACATTGATGAGCACAAACAACAACTCCAGTCATAGTACAAGTTGACGAAAGAAGACTTGGAGCAGATTACCAAGGAATGGTTGACAAACCTCCTTGTTGCAGCGTACCCTACAGAAATGTCCGACGTGGATATCCCTGAAGCTATGCTAGATACACCTAGACCAAGCAAGACTAAGAAGGATGATGAAGTTCAATATGTCCATAGCACATCCACGAAGACTACTTTGATCTCATCTGCGCAGGGAGGTGATGGTGAAGAACTAGGTGGCACAAAAGTTGAGCAAAACAAAGGCGAGGTTACTCTGCTTAGAGAGGAGGAGGATCCCTCCAAGAAAAGGAAGATTACCCCACCAAATCCCTCATCCTAAAAGAAAACTAAGGCCACCTAGACTATGTTTAAGACTACCCTCACATCGGACGAATTCGACTTCTTAATCGCTGCGCTGAATGATGCTTCACTAGAGATCACAGAAAAGCAAGAAGCGAAGCAGGAGAAGGTATTTAGCCGAATCAAGGGTGAACTTTAAGAAGTGCAGCAGGCACTCCAGTCTAGCCGAGCAGTTTCTACAACGCCCTTGACAATTGGAACAGTAGGAACAGGCGATGATCCCACCCAATTACACCAGATCGCCGATAAAGTCGAAGCTCGACTTCGACGAGCTCAAGAAGACACAGCGCAAGCCACCTCAGCTTTGACACAAGTACAGAGCGCACTTCTAGAACAACAGAGTAAGGAAGAACATGAAAATATTGCCCTGCAAGCGAAGTGGGATGAGGAACAAGCATAATTACAGCAGAGCAAGGACCAGTTGCTAGAAGAACAACTTGAAGTACAAGAAAGGGTTCAAAAGCACTTCTCTCTGTGATGGCCATAGAAGTGAAGATTGAAGAACATGTCCCATAGCAGGTGGCACAACTTGAAGAAGTAATCCAACAACTTCAACAGTGCATCGCGGATCTGGAACTTTGTACCGTGCCTGAGACTCCTCAAGAAATAAGAGACCTAAGGGAGGCAACTGCCCGTAGCGCAGTTGGTCGATTAAAAACCTTTGCCTTAGAATATAAGAAGCTGAGTGCTAGAAGCGCCCAGACTTATGCGAACCTCACATAGAATCCATAGTTGCAAGCATTGGAGGCACAACTCCAAGAAGCAAAGTAGCACGCAGATACACTACAGGCACAACTGAAGGCCTTGACCCCAATCAAAAGAACGAAGAGATTTCCAGAACAACTCACTGCCCAACAACAGGTACACAGGCTGCAAAGTAAAGTGATGGAAGTCTCCCAACGACTTTAACCAATACAAGAAAAGGCATGCCAACTGTTCATTGAAGTTGAAATCTAGGGAGCCGAGCTTGAACAGGTTGTCATCACTGCAGAGCAATGCCTGGAAGGGCCAATAAATGACACAGTGATATAGGAGTTCACTGAGAAATAGGTTGTCGCACTGCAGCAGGTCGAAGTATCTCGAGCCAAGCTCGAGGCATTCGAGGCGGAATTGGTCAGACCAGAGTGACTCGGGACGAGTCACAGGTGAGTGTTGGGGGCCTGTTGGCCCTTGACCAAGTTTTGAGGAACACTTGGTCATATTTGACCATTTTTGGACTTCGACAACCTATCAAAGATGGAGTGCCAAGCGAAGCAGAGATCATGGGATCTCGGTCCACTTTTGGGCCCTTTTAGGGTTTTGGGTTAATGTAATGGGAAAGGGATGTCAGCCCGTGGGTTTACCCATGATTAGGCCCAATTTTGTAATGTATAAATAGAAATATAGGAAATGTAAGAAAGAGTAGATATGATTGCTTAGTGCAATTGGTAGTGCATCTATGTGATGTTGAATAGGTGCTCTATGTGAACTGTGTAAGGCTTGCAATGCTAAGTGCAAGTTACTGTGAGGTTGCTATAGAAAGCTAAGTGTTGTAACGTAAGGAAGAAGGATATAGCGAGCTACATAGATCTTCTGTCATATGAGAAGAAGGGTTTTGGAGGCTTTGTGCTTGTAACAGATTGAATACAATAATAAAGAAGAAGATCTTATGGACGTAGCCCCAGGGTGGGGGTGAACCACGTAAATCTGTGTGTTATGCTCTGTGCTTTGATTCTATGTGTTTTTTCTTATGCTATGTGGTTTGATATATCTACTTATGCTCTGTTCTTCTTAGATATATATGATTTTTAGATCTGATGTGTATGAGGATGCTTAGTGTTGATCTATTGGATCTGATCTGGGTTACTATGGTTAAGTACTGAAATACTAGATCTGGGTGTACACCACGATGCTCTGTGCTATCTGCGAAGTAGAACAAGGGTTGAATATTGACGAATGATCGATGCTACGTGATCTGTAAATGATATAATCACAGATCTGTGTCCCATCTAAGGTTGCAGACACCTGAGTCTTGCAACCACCCCTGCCTCTACCTCGGGTGAGACTTCATCTACTTCACAGATGTTGCCGAAAGGGCCGGTAGTTAGGGATTTGTTGGTGCGCTCTTGAGCGTTGAACCCTGGGTCTGCCCCTGTGCCCACCATAGAATCACCATCTCTTCTCTGTTGCAAAACTTCACATAGACCTTCAGTTCTGTATCATAACATGCCTCACCTATGTTAAATTTAGAGTTGCTATTAAGTTCTTTTCAATTTACTAGATAATAATAGCATAAGCAAGATCACTGAAAGAAACACAATCACAAGGTACACAAAATTTATCTCGGGAAACCCTCACGGGGGAGAAAATCCAACAAAAAATTCCTTAATATAGATTTCCAATACAATGCCAAGATAATAAACCAAACACTAGAGAATATCCAACACTGAGCAATGCACCTCTCTCTCTCTTCTTCTTCTGACAACTGCAACTTCCTTCAAACTTGTGCACTAGATGAGTGATTTGAGTGAGTGTGAGAATGAGGCATCATCCTCTCTTATTTATACTAGCTACTAGGTGCTAGGGTTGTGTCTCTTCACCAAGCTAGGTCGACTTCTTCAATTAGTGGCTAAAATCACTTTAGTTAGCCCTAGGGGCCGACTTCTCAATTAGCAATCATTTAATTATGGTTTGACCAATCCACAAAAGGGGATTTGGTCATATACAAAGACCGACATGATCTATCCACAAAAGGGGATTGATCTATTTAATAATAACTCAATAATAAGTAGAGTATACTTCGCAGTTACAATATTTCAACACTCCCCCTTAACAAGAAGGGTATTCTATAATACAACATCACTTGGAGAGAGAGAGGGTAGCAACATCAACAACATCTGGAACACTGACTGGCATATCTATAAATCATTGAAATTTTTTCTCATCATCAATAGCATCGTCATTCACATCATGGAGCTAGAGTATCATCATCATCATCATTCACAACATGGAGCTGGAATGGCATCATCATCATTATTCTCTGCATCAACATCAATTAGTATAACACTAATACAACATCATCAATTAGTGAAATATTGATACATCATCATCAATATCTTCAACATGATGTTGAAGTTGCAACATCATCATCTTCTTCAGTATGAAGCTGACATAGCATCATCATCATCTTCAGCATAAAGCTGGAATAACAACATCACTAACACGAGGATGGTACTCCAACATCAAAAACACGAGGTTGGTACAACAACATCACCTGCATGAGGATGAGACAACAACATTATCAACATCATCAACACGAGGCTTAGATACCAACATCGTCAACACGAGGTTGAGATAACAACATCATCACAACACGAGGCTAGAGCAACAACATCATCACAGCATGAGGTTGGAGAAACAATATCATCATCATCATAGGGAAACATAATGAGTCAGGTGTACCAATAACATTTTGTGTTACTCTGACAATCCCTAAGGATCTGCCCAGGAATCATAAGATTCCCTAGGATATAAAATTCTAACGGATCTACCACGTGGTACTCTGACAAATCGTCCTTACCGGACCTTCGGGATCTGCCCAGGAATCATAAGATTCCCTAGGATTATAAAAATCCTAATGGAGCTACCACTATTGACCACAATTGGCATATAAGTGCACAAGTACTCTGACAGACTGTCCTTACCGGACCTTCGGGATCTGTCTAGGGATGATCATTCCCCTAGGATATAAAATCTTAACTGAGCTACCCGTTGTTGGTCAGGATACAATAACATCATTAATATCACTCCCCCTTTCGAGGGAGGTCCTTTCGGGCTATACCAAGCTTGTATCGAAATTATTCAAACTTTACATGAGACAGAGGCTTAGTCAACACATCTGCAACCTACTCATCTGTGACAATCATATTGGAGCTTTACAACTCCCTTCTGCACCATATCATGAATGTAGTGATACCGTATTTGATAAAATATAGACAAGAATAACAACATGGCGGAAAAGGCTCACTAGCCAACACATTATTTGTTCACTCCAATGTTACATATTTATAGTACAATGGGTGATGCCACCTCATAGAGAGGTTTGCTCTAGATCCTAAAATCATGCATGATGACTAGGCTAGGCAATCTTAACTAAATCATTAGTCATCACTTGAGGATATATAAATAATATCCTAAATGAATAATACAAATATAGGTGACAATTTAGACTTAGTGATTGGTAAAGGTAAGCCATAGGCTAACAATCCCCTCCTCAATCACAAGTCCGATCAATAATACCAGCATAAAATGGTATCAATTTCAAGTCTTCATACTGAAACTCCTGAGTTGAGCCTCAATGAAGAACTGCCTGAAAAACTGCTAATCTGGATGTTGAACATGTTCATTTGAAATGAATTGGAAGAGAGATGAGATATGGAAGTGAAAAACTCTAATATCTGAACATTTCCTGATTGCTTGACAATTTGATCATTTTGCCAAGTATTTTAGCTAGAATAATTTGATGTCTTCTGCTAGTTGGTGAACATGTAGTATCACCACTCTACTATCAGTGTGTCACTGAAAGTGCTCTCTGAATCTGTGGTTTGGGATAACCACTGACCAATTGATACCATGTATCTGATGGTTTTTGGATAACCACTAACCAATCTTGACACTTTTAGGTGTCCATCAACATCCCAATGTATAATGTGTATGATTCAACTTAAACTTATTGAACCATAATTCTGCTAAAGTCTATCATCTACAGACCACAGTTGTCCATTTGGCAAATTTCATGCCTATCTAGCATACTTGATGTTTGTTGTTTTCGAAACTTTCAGTCTGACAACCAATTCCATCATCAATTCTCCCCTTTGTCAGCTGAAAGGAGAGACCACAAGTGGTTTCATGAACCATCTTTACTGAAATTTTGAACTCCCCCCCTTAAGGTGCATGAGAGTTTCATCATTGTACTCCCCCCTTCTAGGCTCAAGAGAGTACCGTACTTGTTTCATTTTGAGTACAACACAAAGTGGGCATGCAGAAAAAACCACATGTT
>JASDQU010739439.1:40124-139872 GCA_032191745.1 Picea mariana | reverse complement strand
GGATTTAGGTATGCATTCATATGCATTATTTTATTATTAGCCAATCTAGAATTGTTTTCCTTCAAAAACTCTCCATCAATGGCAACAGTATTCAAAATGTTTTCTTAAGGGACTAATAATCAAAGCTCATTTAGAGAGAGCCACATACAGTTCATATCAATTCATTATTCAGAGATATGTCAATTTGAAGCCACCATATCAATGAGAAGAAATGTGTTTTTAATTAATATTTGGATACACAACGGAACCACAAGACATGACGTCAAGAGGAACTGCTAGAGAATATTAAGCCAAGAAGCATCGAACCAAATCCACATAAAGAGATAAATGCAGAATACATGAATGCCATACAAATAAATTTATCTAATGAAGATGGAAGCACAAAGAGAAAGATGTACCCTATATCTAATTAGAACAAAGGACAATAAAAATAGACGATGCTCTCATGGTTTAAGAGGCCAACACTTTCTAGATAAGGAAAGAAGTGTAGGTGATGCTCAACATGGATTTTTTCCCAGATAGTTTGGGAGTTTATGGATCTCATGAATTATTCCTTAATAATGGGGTTATTGGACATGCATGTGGATTGTTGTCTAGTAATTTAATTTGGGAGATCCATGGGGTTCGGGGAGGTGGAATCTGGGAACTTAGGAATTCAACTTGGAAATACACCTATATGAGGGTTACGAGGCAACTTGATGGATCCCTACTTGGTTCAAGCAGTGTTTTTTAAATCTGAAGAATGTTGTAGTTGATGTTTTGAATTCTATGGTAAGCCTTAAGAGGGGGTATTAGAGTATAAGGCTTATCTAACATAATAAATTCATCATTTATAAGTGACTATTAAAATGATAATTAGATAATAAAGTAATGACATTGTAATGGTAGCACAACTACCTCACCAATGATATGAAATGGGATCAACCCCATTGTATCTATTGACTTCATTGTAATGAAATCATATCTTTTGCATGAGTCTATTGAGTCTATTTCTAATCGTGTTGGTAGGATTTCTTGTTTATTTAGAAAAATAATACATAGGGCATAGGATAAGGCGAGAGTGATTGGGTGGAGGATACCAATTAGAAGATGGAAACTGATTATTCCAAGATGAACTAAAATATTGAACATCATAATTCAAACCTAGAAATTGAGGTCTTAGTTATCCAAACCTTCTTTGATTGATGAAATAGACTCGTTCAACATTCTAATCTACACCTTGAAACACTAACTTTCGACCTTGTGGTTGATAATAATTATTGGCATCATTATTCTTAGCATGAATGTTTTAGGTTGTCACAACATTTAGTGGACACTCGTGTCGAGGATGTTTTTTAAGTGCGTTTTGGATAGAATATTTCCAGGGATTTGTCCATGCCATCTTGTTTCTTCTTGGATTGAAGAGTATCAATATGCATGAATAATGAATTTGATATGTTTGTCTTCATATCCTCCAAAATATTCCCAATCTCGGCCTTAAAAAAACTTGTCACATTCTTTAATGGTGATGGTATAACTACTAGGGGTCACTTTATCTTCCTCCTTGATGCTTTAGAATAATTCTTGAAAAGTTCCAGGATTTCATCATAAGAGAATTGGTATATGTATCTAGCAAGAATTAAATTTAAAGGCTCCATCTATTCCTCATGAACACCTCTCAAAACCAACAGTTGGTTGACTATTTATAAACAAATTGAAAATGCTTAGCATAGTCTTCCATAGATTCATTGGCATGTTGGCTCATTCCATATTTCATCCCATGTTCTTACTGCTTTACAATATTCATGGTATTTATTTGAAAATTATTCCTTCATTCGATTCCATGTATGGATACATCCTCCTTCCAAACCCATGAACCAACATAGTGCTACATATTTTAATGTTGAGGGAAATAGGTGCATTTTCTGAGAATCTATTGTGTATTCATAGGTTCGGCACAATGCTTCAAACTCAAACATGAAAGTATCCAAGTCTTCTATGGGTAGCCCATAGAAGAGTGGATGAGATGTTGCATTGATGTTCTTCATCTCGGCTTCCTCATTAGATTCCCTAATAGGAAATTCATACATCACCTCTGTCTATTCATTTCCACGTTCATTTTCCATCTCTAATAAGGAAGAAAATCCTTAGCTAGAAGGAGAGAATTTTGTATCTTGTAATTTAACTTCAAGTTCATCAAATCCCCAAACAAATAAAGAGGGTTTAATCTTTTCAATTTTAACCTCTAGTTTGTTCTTTCTAAGAGTTGTTTCCACCCTATTTGTTACCTCAAAAAGAATTTTGTAGCATTTTGGGTTATCGAAACAAACCCTCCTTATGCGCTAGTATTAGCTAGCTATGTAGTAGAAGAAATATTAGGGAGAAACCTCCCAAAATTATCCCTCCTTCTCCTCATACATACTTATTAAAAATATTAAAAAACACCATGCAATTGAAGAAACATAATTAGATATTGGGTTCCAATCCTACAACTTCACATGTAGACCCAAAATAAAGAAAAGACCTTGAAGAATTGGAATTTCCCTGACAATGGTGCCAACAAGTGATAACTTCTAGTAATGCTTGGGATTGAAGAGACCAATATTGACTATATCCTACTTTACTTTATTAACCCAAGAATGTAAACTTTCAAAACTCATGCATTATATGTGCATTCATAGAAATTTTAATTATTGTTGATAGATGATGAAATCAATCATAACTCCTGTAAATGTCAATAAATCCTAGCAAAATGAGGAGTGGCATAATCCTATAACCTGAATAAAAAACTTCTAATCATTCTAAACATGTAACTTCATGCATTCCATAATCATCCTGAGCAACATTTATCTATTAAACATGAAATTCCAAGTACAAATGTGTAATGTCTCAAAGGTCATAAAAATGTAAAAAATTGTTTAGAAAGGCATAAACGAAGTGTTTAAATGATCAAGATTAGGGAAGAAAGATGACAAAATATATGAGAAAAATAAGGTACTTACCTGACTCATCATCTCCCACTGAAGATATGTCCATTAATTTCTAGATGTATATATGCATGTCATTGTTATATTTGAGAACTACTTGCCTCTTAGAGTCTTTTATACCAAACTTTGCACATAATATATGGAAGACATTTTTGTACTCTAGCAATGTCTAGTCCTTACCCTGGCACAAGGTTTCCCATCTTGTATAATGGTTATGAACGTTTCCAATAGGGTAATACTCCTCCTCAAGGACATAAAAAAAAAATCCCCTAATCGGGTTATGTCTCATACAATCCAAAATAGTCCTGAAAAATTTACTCACAATGGGATTCCAACCAGTGTTTAACACGGGGAATGGAATTCAAGAGTGAGAATGTAATATTCTCACTGTTGGAAAAGTCATGAACAAATAAATACCCATGTAATTCATCTAACCATGTTTCTAAAGCTTTCATGTTTGTTTTGTTTTCAAATAGAGGGAAATCAAAATTAACTTGTACCTTTAAGGGTGTCATTCCTTAGAAATAACTAATTGATGAAGAATCCTTCATCATTGTTGGGTGCCATCAAAGGATATGTTGTGAAATGATCCACTTCTTGTTCCTCTATCACTCAAGGTATTATCGAGCAAAAACTTGATAGGATCTCCTACTTTGCTGTCTTTCTTTTGATTCCTTGGGCTAATTAGGAAGGTTGATTGAGTCATAGTTAGCTCGAGGCCCAACTTCATGTACCCTAACCTCATGGGGGACATGCACAACAAAATGAAAGAGACCAAATTGCTCTAATACCATTGATTTAGATTAATTTGAGAATGAAACAAAGGCACATATATGTGGAAAAGAACATAAGGTACAACAGTT
Source organism: Picea mariana (assembly GCA_032191745.1). Classification (NCBI taxonomy): domain Eukaryota; kingdom Viridiplantae; phylum Streptophyta; class Pinopsida; order Pinales; family Pinaceae; genus Picea; species Picea mariana. The sequence continues at coordinate 136,043 of JASDQU010739439.1, read as the reverse complement.
AAAGAAAACTATTAGAGTCGAAACTAACTTCTCTTAAATATCAATGATGAAAAACATTATTATGTGCGTAGAAATACATATGTCTAGAATGGTGGTAGGTCATCTCTGAGAAGGGATGTGATAGATACACGTGTTCACAAAAATCCCTTAACTATAAGCATGAAAACTCATTTTATTAACAATATGAAGCAAGAAACCTAGAGTGCACAAATCCTAAACCTCGAGGCCCAACCTCATGTACCCCAACCTCATGGGGAACATGCACAAAAAAATGAAAGAGACCAGATTTCTCTAATACCACTGATTTAGATTAATTTGAGAATGGAACAAAGGCACATATATGTGGAAAAGAACATAAGGTAAAACAGTTAAAGAAAACTATTAGAGTGGAAACTAACTTCTATTAAATATCAATGATGAAAAACATTGTTAAGTGCGTAGAAATACATATGTCTAGAATGGTGGTAGGTCATCTCTGAGAAGGGATGTGATAGCTACACTTGTTCACAAAAATCCCTTAACTAGAAGCATGAAAACTCCTTTTATTAACAATATGAAGCAAGAAACCTAGAGTGCACAAATCCTAAACCTAGCAATTGAGGTGACAAAAGAAAGGTGGGCCCCAAAAAGTTGAGTTGCAATGTCACCTTATTGGGACCATAATTTTCACATATGAACTCTAATCACTTAATACAATACCATGTTGGAAATATCTTGATAAGATATACACTTGAAAACATCTCTAAAGAACCATTTGCACCATTTATGCCCCCTAAAAGGGTTGCGAAGGGCTCGAGAAATGCACTGCAAGGTCAAGACCCAAAATTTGTCAAAATCAAGACCATTTTTAAAATGGCCCAAAATGACCACCTAGATCAAAGAACATCTATATGAGATATAATACATTCACCTACTAATAGAAATTTATATTAAAACACAAAATGAGGTACCAACTCTTTCAACTTGAGTTAAGTTTGGGTTGGGCTTTATCTCATCCTCATTAGCAATGGATATGATAATTTAAATCCAAAACAACTCGATCTTGATTTCAATACATAAGTTTCATGGCTAGAGATAAGGAGATCTAGTTCTCAAATATGTTCTTGATCCTTCGATGGAAGTCCCTCAAGTTGATCATCATGCTTTCCATAGAGATTTCAACCTTGGTAAGATCAATAATAGACGTCGTGATGGATGAGTGCGTTCCTGAACAGGACGAAGTTACGATGACTTGGTTATATAGGGAGAAAGTAGGAGTGCCTTGGGCGCATGATGGAGACGTTTGACCCAAGGAGGCTTGCCTCCCTCACTTGTGGAACATGTTAGCCCTATGAGACAAATGAATGTGATGCAAGGTGACATGGAACAATGGCACAAGTCATGAACGAGCCTACTTGGACTTAATTGGTTGAGGGCAGGAACGACCCAACAGATGGAACGAGTTGGTGGTTGCGATATGCCTTGGTCGCATTCATATGACAAGTGGTGGAATGGTCGACGCGACACTTCACTAAACAGTGTGATGATCCAAGGAGTGGAATGAATGCAACCATGTAGAGACAAAGGGTTAGCTCGGCTAAGACTAAACAACGCAACCACTTGGAAAATGAAGGGATGTGGCTATTTATGTGACCCGTATGTATGTATGTTGCTTGTTCTTGGTTCGCATATTTGGCTAAATATGGAACTTGATAACTGTATATGTTAAATAATGCAAGTTTAATGTAACAAAGTACATGGTTGGGTGGGCGCCTTGGTGATAAGATTTGAGTGAGAAGACATGACTCAAGTAACTCAAGGCATATATATGCGCAGACCTTGAGTAAACGAGGTGTAGTATGAATGGAGTACTCTTAGTTTGGTCTAACCATCGAGTTGGAAATGTTGTAGTATCACACAACCCTTGGGTGTGCCAAGTCGTGTTGGATCCCTGGGAAGATTGTGGGGGCATGATAGATGGTATAAGAGAAAAATTCCAAGCAAACATGGGGTTGCAAGATCATCTCCAAAACATGTTAGGCACTTCATTGCAAAAACAAAACTTGGATCATGACAAGAATTTCATGTGAAAAGTGCAGAATATGTGACAGAGGGTTGCGGACTTGGCATGAAGAGTCGGGAAGAAGACAACTCCAAGGCTTTGGCACAATGAACAGACAAGGCACATTTCGGACGGAACAGTTTTGAAGAAGTTTTGTATTGCGACGAAGTGGATGATTATGAGAACTAGGAGGCAAGAAAGAAGCATCGTGCGGCGAGTCATTTGGGTGAGTGGACATCCACTGAGTTGGCATGATCTGGGATAGTGTTGGGAGTCCAGGTCGCAGACTTGTGCAGAACAACATGGGTGCACTTCACCAAGACATGTTTGTGCCAAGCCTCACAAAGTCATTTGGTCGAATGTTTTGTTGTTGGAACAAGTTGGGAGCGCAACAGATTTCGTGTGGAAGTTTGGTGGAGTCCACATAAGGATGGACCACGACAATGAATTGGTTTGATCGATGGAAGAAGTGTGAGATTTGGACCCTTGTACGAGGATAGCCAAGGAGTGGAGAATGAAAGGGAGAAAGGAGACTGAGTTGGGCATATAGATCAGTTTGGGATTTGAATCTATTTTCAACCAATGGATTCGGGCATTATGTGTTAGAAACATGCCAATGAATTTTCTCATGAGCTCACATGCACATGCATTTCAGCTAAATTAGGAATGTGCATACATGGACTCATTATAAACAGGTTGTGTAAACTGTGTAATCTATTTATGAACTATTAGTGTAACTATTTGATCTATTCATGGTCAGTTTATGTAACTAAGTGATAGTTGTTATATATACAAGCATACCCATAGAGGTGAGAGTGAAAGGTGTGTAGAGATCATAGTGTGTGTGAGGAGAGGATGATTGTATGCCTAATAATGGCTATTGTAATTCTCCCTTGAATAATAAGAATATTGAATATCATTGCCTGTGGTTTTTTCCCGCATTGGGTTTCCACATAAATCATTGTGTCAATTGTGTGATTGTTGTTCTTGGTTTTATGCGTGTTTAATCTTGCTTGTTGATGCTTTGTTTTGCTTCTGCTACTCAACAAGTGGTATCAGAGCAGTTTGAGTAGGTGTCGCAGGTGAGCCAAGACGAATTATGTGTAGGTCTCATGTGAGCGCAAGAAGGCGTGATTGAGTGAGTATCAGGTGATCGATGCTTCATAGGCAGTGTTAGAGGCCCGTCGATGCTCTCAAACTTAAGAAATTGCAATTTTCCCAATATTGACGCACACGATTTGTGCACCACATAGCGTCATAAAATCGACGCTCCCCTTCCAAACTCAAGGAGCACTATTTAACAAGGTTGTGCTCCCTTTCCACCCACAAAAGAGCGTCGATATAACAAATTAAAGTTTTTAGTTACGACTTGGTATAAAATTTGTGGAGGATCGAATTTATAATATTTTATAAAGGGTGGATGAGGTCATGTTTATCTTATTAAACACATGAGACAAATCTTATGGAGAATCGTGGATTAAATCATGGAGATAAGTTTTTGATAAAAGGTAAAAGGGTGGTTTAACAAAACAAAAAAAAAATTAATAAAAAGATTTTTAATAAAAGGTTTTCAAGTTTTGTTTTTTAAAAAACCTTTTAATTAAAGTTTATATTTTTGAGGTTTAACCTTACATATAATGAAACTCCTCCACATTTAAAATGGCTTGGTTTTATAAGCAGTGGTTTTGGAGTTTTTCTGCTAATGGTGAAAGTGCAGAGTTCTAAGTTTGAGGTGGAGAAATTCAGTGGCAAGAATAGATTTGCATTATGGAAGCTCAAGATGTGGGATCTGCTTGTGAAACAAGGATTGCAAAAGGCATTGGCTGGAAAGACAAAGAAACTGGCAAGCATGACAGATGAGGACTAGGAAGATCTAGATGCAAGAGCCCTTAGTACTATTTGTTTGTGTCTAGAAGATGAAGTGTTGTTTAACATCGTTGAAGAGAAGACAACAACATGTTTGTGGAGAAAACTGGAGAGTCTATATATGACAAAGAACTTGACGAACAAAATCTTCTTGAAGAGGTAGTTGACAGCTTGCAGATGAAAGAAAGTACGAAAATTGTTGATCACTTGGATGTTTTCAATACTTTGATTTGTTGATTATATAGTATGGAAGTAAAGTATGAAGATGAGAACAAGGTGGTTACACTACTGTGTTCATTGCCTGAGTCTTGGGATCATCTGGTCACAACTATGAGGTTTAGCACAACATATTCCATTGATTATGACATTGTTGTGGGAGCTTTGTTGTCTAAGGAGATGAGGAAAATATCCAGTAAATAAACCTCAATAGCAGAAGCAATGGTGGTCAGAGGTCGATCTACAAAAAGAGGGAAAAATCATAGGGGTACATCAAGGTCTAAGTCAAAAGGCAAGAAGAGTAAGTAGAAATGTTAGTTCTGTGGAAAAGTTGGGCATCTCAAGAAGGATTGCTAGAAATGACAGAATGCATCCAAAGAGGACTCCACAAAAGAAGCAAAGGAAGTTAATTTAGTAGAAACAAGTTCAGGTTCCAGTTCATTTATGGTTAATGAGGTATTGTCTACTTGTGATGTTTCACATCAACATCAACATTGGTTGTTATATTCTGGTGTATGTCCAGCCACATGTGTCTTCATAGAAATTGGTTCTCAACTTACCAATCTATTGATGGTGGTGTCATTTTTATGGGAAATGATTTTTCTTGTAAAATTGTTGGATTTGGTAGCGTCTGGATTAAAATGCATGATGGTTTTGTAAGAAAATTAACAGATGTAAGCCATGTATCCAAACTTAAAATGAACTTGATATCTTTGGGAGTTCTAGATTCTGTTGGTTACAAGTGTACAACTCAAGGTGGAGTATTGAAGGTGTCCAAAGTCATCTTAGTGGTCATGAAGGCAAAGAGGATCGGGAACCTTTATCAGCTTGAAGGAAGGACAAAAGTAAATCAAGCAGTGGTAGCATCCGAAGATGCAAGTGACTATGTGTGTTTATGGCATTAACGTTTGGGTCATATGAGTGAGAAAGGGCTTAAGGTACTGATTGATCGTAAGTCACTTCCAAGTTTGAAGTTTCTAAATTTGAATCTATGCAAGTATTTTGTTTTTGGAAAACAGTGTAGACAGAAGTTTAAAACAAGAAGGCATATAAGCAAAAGTATCATTAATTGCATTCATTCGGATGTTTGGGGACCATCCCCTATAGTTTCATTTGGAGGATTGTCATATTTTGTGACATTTATAGATGATTACTCTAGAAATGTTTGGGTCTATTTACTTAAAATAAAAGTTGATGTATTTAATACTTTTAAGCAATTCATAGCTTTGGTTGAACATAGCATTGACAGATGAATCAAGTGTTTAAGGACAGATAATGGAGGTGAGTTCACATCTATGGAATTTTAAAACTATTGCAATAAATTTGGGATCGAAAGACATAAGACCACGGTTTATACTCCTCAACAGAATGGTGTTGTTGACCGCATGAATAGGACTCTTCTAGAGAGAACAAGGAGCATGCTCAATAATGCCAAGATGCAATAGGAATTGTGGGCAAAAGCAGTTATTACATGAAGCTATCTGATAAATTGGTCACCATCAACTGCAATAAACTGTAAGATTCCAGAAGAGGTATGGACAGGTCATTCGTGTGATTTTTCAAATCTGAGAATATTTGGTTGTGATGCTTATGCTCTTATTTCTAAAGATCAGCATTATAAGTTAGATCCTAGATCAAATAAATATGTCTTTGTTGGTTATGGTGATGGAGTTAAGGGGTACAGATTGTGGGATCCTACTGCCCACAAACTCATCACAAGCAAAGATGCAGTATTTGATGAATCCTCACTATTAAAATCAGAACATGAAGATGTTGAAGTGAGACAAGAACAGGTACTGCAAGTTCAACAAATTCAATTGGAAACTCAGCCATCTTCAGAAAGGGAGGAGCATGAAGAAGTTCCAGAAGAAGAAGATGAATATGCAAAAAATATCCAGGAAACTGAGGATATGCCTCAACCATCTCTAAGGAGATCTTCACAGGTCAGGAATCCTCCTACAAGGTATGACGATTATGTTTCATCTGTGGATTTGGTTTCTATTGATGGAGAACCTCGTTTTTTTCAGGAAGCAATTAAGGTATCTGAAAGTGATCAATGGAAGAAAGCTATGAAAGAAGAAATGGATGCCTTAGAGAGTAATAAAACATGGGACCTGGTAGAACTTCCAAACGACAAGAAGGTTGCCAGTTGCAAGTGGGTCTACAAACTGAAAAATGGTGTTGAAAATAAAGTCGAAAGGTATAAAGCAAGACTGGTAGAAAAAGGGTATTCTCAAAAGGAAGGTATTGATTTTCATGAGATCTTTTCACCAGTTGTGAAGCTTGTTTCAGTTTGTGTTGTGTTAGCACTAGTTCCTTTACTTGATCTTGAGTTAGAGTAGCTAGATGTTAAAACAACATTTCTACATGGAGATTTAGATGAGGATATATATATGGAACAACCAAAAGGGTTTGTTCAGGATCACAATAAGAGTTTTGTTTGAAAACTCAAGAAGTCATTGTATGGCCTGAGACAGTCTCCTAGGAAATGGTACAAGAAGTTTGATTCCTTCATGGTGAGCCTAAATTTTAGAAGAAGTGAATATGATCATTGTGTTTACTTTTAAAGGTTGGAAAATGAAATGTTCATTATTTTGGTGTTATATGTTGACGATATGCTTGTGACAAGAAAAAGCATGGTCAAAATCAACAAGTTAAAGGCTTAGTTGGCTAGGATGTTTGATATGAAGGATCTAGGAGCAACAAAACAAATCTTAGGCATGTAGATACACAGAGACAAGAAAAATGGTAAGTTGTGGTTATCACAACAGAAGTATGTGGAGAAAATACTTATGAGATTCGGTATGAATAATGTGAAACCCATACATATCCCTTTGACTTCCCATTTCAAGCTTTCTTTAAGTTTATGTCCTATTAATGACGAAGAAAAGGATTATGTGTCTCGTGTACCATATGCTAATGTAGTGGGAAGTTTGATGTATGCGATGGTGAGTATTAGAATAGATATTTCACATGCACTTGGTGTTGTCATTCGTTACATGAAAAATCCAGGAAAAGAGAATTGGGAAGCAGTGAAATAGGTGCTTCAATATCTTAGAGACACAAGCAATTATTCTATCACCTATGATGGTTCCAGAGATTCAGTTTGCGGTTATGTAGATTCAGATTTTGCAGGTGACTTGGACAAAAGGAGATCCACTTCAAGATATGTATTTACTCTTACAGGAGGACCTGTTAATTGGATGTCAAAGCTTCAAAATGTAGTCTCTTTATCCACTACTGAGGCAGAGTATATGGTTGCTTCACATGCATGCAAGGAGGCAATTTGGTTATAGGGTTTGTTGGGTGAGTTTGGAAGGATGCGGGACAAGGTGAAAGTGTTTTGTGATAGTCAAAGTGTTATTCATTTGGATAGAAATCTATCTTATCACAGTAAGATGAAACATATTTATGTTAAGTACCATTTTGTAAGACATGTTGTTGATGAAGGTGGAGTGGCTCTGGAAAAAGTCCATACAAAAGTGAATTTTGCAGACATGTTTACGAAACCAATTTTGTTAGAGAAGCTACGATGGTGTTTGGCTTCTCTTGGCTTGCAAAAAAGGTGATGAATTAATTAAGGGCATGATGTATCAGGTAAATTTTTTTCAAGGTGGAGATTGTTGGAAACATGCCAACGAATTTTCTCATGCGCTCACATGCACATGCATTTCAGCTAAATTAGGAATGTGCATACATGCACTCATTGTAAACAAGTTGTGTAAATTGTGTAATCTATTTATGAATTGTGTGTGTAACTATGTGATCTATTCATGGTCAGTTTGTGTAACTGAGTGATAGATGTTATATATACAAGCATACCCATAGAGGTGAGATTGCAAGGTGTGTAGAGAGAAGAGTGTGTGGGAGGAGAGGATGATTGTATGCCTGAGATTGGCTATTGTAATTCTCCCTTGAATAATAATAATACCGAATATCATTTCCCGTGGTTTTTTCCCGCATTGGGTTTCCACATAAATCAGTGTGTCAATTGTGTAATTGTTGTTCGTGGTTTTATGCGTGTTTAATCTTGCTTGTTGATGCTTTCTTTTGCTTCCATTGCTCAACATTATGGACATCGTGATACAGGCTTGTTTCACAAAATAACCAGGACAAATTTGTGCGGACATTGTTGGTTGGGACAAAGACCTAGTAAACAAGTAGACATTGATTCATGGGGGTGATTGAAGAAGCCATCATGCATGGGAAGGATACCTACACGGATCCTATGGTGGATGTAAGCAGATTTGGATTGCAGGTTACATAGATGCCTTAGTGCATACACACCTTAGGCAAGTTGGTTGAGTCATGCAATGACTTGACTATAGCAACAGAGATCCAAATTAGAACAACCTAAGTAGTGATCAAATTCGTGAGCAAAGGCCAAATTATGAAAATGATAGGTGCGACTCTAATACCCTTCTCACTATTCAGAATGAATAAATAGATTACACATGTTACAAAAAGATCAAACGGATCTCTAACTGATCTTCAGTAAACTAAAACTGAACTCGAGCTAACTAGAGTGTCATAAATGCAACTACCTCCTAACAAACAGATAAGAGATAGATAGGAGACATAAGATATTACACTATTCAACACTCCCCCTTAATCTCAACTGTTTAAACTAAAATTCACATTGTTGCTAAAACATACTACTTCTAAGGCTTTCAACAAAATTCACAAATGAAAATGTTTGTTGGTCTATGTCTTAGCTAGGCTTACAATATTTAACAGCAAAACTTGACTTCAGTGCTTCACTTGAGTTGTGTTTCTTCTTTCTCTTCTTCCAAACTCTAAATTGTTCTAATCTGGTCATTTTCTTCATTTTGGCCTTGATATTAAAGGCTCTGTGCTTTACCTTTTTCTTCTTCTTCAGCAACTTCATGTTCAGAATTTGACAAAGCGAATTAAGCATGTTTCTTCCATCTTCATCTTCAATCATCTTGTCTCTAATAATGGTATGGTGCCATCTCTGCAAACTAACATCCATGCCTTTCCTAACACAAGCTTCACATTCATTAAGTTGCTTAGTGTACTGCTTCCACATCAACTCATAATAAAATCTAATTTCTTCAAAACTCCATTGCATTAAGATGCTTTCAACCTTGTCTTCAATGACATATGTATTCATGTCTTCTTCATATTCTTCTACTAGCTACTCACCTGCATACTCAAACAAATTGTCAATTTGATATAAAAAATTATAACAGATACCATATTGGTTTTCTTCGTTTTTCTCTTCTCTGAGAGCCCTCTCTGTTTCTGCAACCAAATATGCCTCCCTTGTTGATATGAGGAAGTCAACATCATCATCATAATCATAGATTGAATCTAAATTTGCATCAAAAACATTATATTCTACTTCAACTGCTTCATTGGCAGCCATAAATATAGCATTTTGAATGCTACTATCATCGAACCTTCTTTCAAACGTTGCTTCTGCAATCACCAAATAATCCACTTGATTCTGAATGCCAAGTAGGCTTCCTCCTCCAAACATTAGTTCATCAATGGTCTTCTTCTCTGCCATCATTTGTAGGCATTCAGCATAAGATAGGTTATCATCATCAAATTCAACTTCAAGTTTTCTTACCTTTGTTTCAAAGAGGCCAACATATGCACGATCTTCATAAAAATTTATCTTTGTTGGCTCTTCTCTTGCATCACACACTGTTACTTCAACTTTGTCTTCATCTTCACTATCATCAGCAAACATTGTTGGATTCACTTCATCAATGAGGGTTGCTTCATTGGTAGCTTCATCATCAATTTATGCAACTTCCTCATGCTCTACTTCACACACAGATGCATCATCATTCTCGTTCTCTGGTATCTCTACTTCACACACAAATGCTCCTTCCAATGTGGCAACATTGTGCAAATTGTTTCTCCCCCTTTCACTATACTATGTTTCCATAATACTCCAAGCTTCTTTCAAAGTTGTTGTTGTTGCAACCTTGTACAACAAACTGTCATCCAAGGCTTGTTGGATGATATGAAATGCTAAAGCATCCCTTGCCTCATCATGTAGATTATGATAACAATCTGCAAGACTAAAAAATGAATTCATTCTAAAATACCAACATTCAAAATTCTTACCATTATACTGTGGCGATAATGGTGGATTCATGCTCATGCTACTCCAAATATCGTTAATATGTTTTTGATCTTCTTCATGTGTGGGCTCCTCAGGTGAACCTCTCCATATGTATTTGCAAAATATGATGTTATTGCTTCGTTGCTCTCTCTCCCGATCTGTTTGAGATCTCTTTTGGCCTTCTTGAGTCTTCTCTGATGACCCATGACAATTTCTCTTAGTTGTTCATTCACTTTCTAGTATGGAAGAGCTTTGCTTTTAACTATATTCGTTTCTATGTTTATTGGACCTTTATCCTTTCTTATCGCCCCATTAAAAAAAATGGTTTTTCCTGGGCTACAATGCACTTCTCTCAGTAGCACAAAAGGCACATCTCCTACTGGACTCAAACGAACTTAATCTGAGTTGCTTCCTTTAAGCAACATTTCCATACAAGACTGGTGAATGTAGCCACTCCTTGGCTTAGGAGCGATACTGGTGATACCTCGATCGAGTATTTCGAGGGCAATATAGGCTAGTGCTTCTGCGATTTTAATGTGATCTCGTCCTTTAGGTTTTGAACGAGTCTATCGGCACCTCTGTGAACTCTTTGGCAGCAAATACCAATCTTCAGGGAAGGAGAATATTTCCCACAATATTCGTACCTTTTTAAAAAAAAATCTCAAATGCCAAATTTAACTACAAACATGCACGAAATCTCCAATGCAGAAAGATCATCTTCTCATTCGGTGCACAATCTGAATGGGCGAATGGCGTTTTTATCGAAGGGCGCGAGTTCCTTCACCTCTATTGGCCCGATTCCTTAAGCATTTTCTGATATTAGCTTGGCCAATAATATTAGCTTTTGACAGCTGCAATAGTTTTCTGATATCCTAGGTGGCCAACATAAGGCACTTTATGCATTTCTTTCAATATCATATTTTTCAATTCTTGAGAATTTGGTACATAAATTATGCCCCTGTATATGAGAATTTCATCATTATCTAGCTTTTATTCTTCAATTTTCTGCTGCAAATTACCTTTCTGTAATTTTTCCACTAATTCCTTGTAATTCAAATCTAATTTGGCATCCTCTATAATTTTGTCTTTCAAATCTGATTGGTGCATGCTAATGGTTGTAGCATGCAATTCATGCACTCTTCTATTGAGTGCATCAGCCACTTTGTTGGTTGATTAACCATTTGCTTTTCCTAGCATTGAGAGTTGGCTGATCAAATAAATATTTAAGACCATTATGGTCTATTCTTAGCTCAAACCTTTTCCCCATGAGGTAGTGTCTCAATTTCCTCAAGACATGCACTATGGCTGCCAACTCCAAATCATGAGTGGCATAGTGTCTTTCATGCTTCTTCAACTTCCTTGATTCATAACATATAACAAACCCATTTTGACTGAGGACTCCACCAAGCCCTCCTTTACATGCATCTATGCAACCAATGAAGTCTTCATTTCGATCTACAATCCTTAGTATTGGATCACTTGTTAATAATTTCTTCAAGTGTTGGAAACTCTTTTCACAATCCAATGTCCACTAAAACTTCACACCCTTTCTTTGCAAGGAAGTGGTTGGGTGTGCAATCTTTGAGAATCTTTCATTAAATATCCTATAGTAGCCTTCAAGGCCTATGAATGATATGACCTATGTCACATTCTTTGGCACTGACCATTATCTAATGGCTTCTATCTTCTCAGGTTCCAGTGCTATCCCATCTTTTGAAATGATATGTCCCAAATAATGAATTTGCTTCTGATAAAATGAGCACTTATTCAATTTGGCATACAACTGATGTTCCCTTAATACTTGCAACACCATCCTTAAATGATGCTCATTCTCTTCCTCTGACTTATAATATATAAGAATGTCATCTAAAAATACAATGACAAACTTATCTAAGTATTCTCTGAAAACACCATTCATTAAGCACATGAACACAACTGGTGCATTTGACAACCCAAATGGCACCACTGTGAACTCATAATGACCATACCTTGTCTTGAAGGCGGTCTTGTTGATATCTTCCTCTTTAATCCTTACTTGATGGTATCCTGATCTGAGATCTATCTTTGAAAATATCTTTGCATCATTCAATTGATCAAAGAGATCATCAATCCTTGGCAAAGGATACTTGTTCTTTACAGTCACTTTATTCAGTTGTCTGAAATCAAGGCACAATCTTAATGTCCCATCTTTATTCTTCACGAACAAAACTGGGGCACCCTAAGGTGACACACTTGGGCGTATATACCCCTTCTTTAGAAATTCTTCAAGCTACATTTGTAACTCCCTCGGCTCTAGTGTACTCATTTTGTAAGGAGTCTTTGACACTAGAGCTGCTCCACGCATTAAATTTATAGAGAAATCAATATCTCTTTTTGGGGGTAGTCCTGGTACCTCCTTGAACACATCTTCAAAATCTTCCAGGACTGCATGATTCTCCAAATTTGGCACTTTATCTTTAGGTGTCTCTTCCATATGAGCTGCAAAGATTTGACACCCTTTTCTGTAACATCTCTTCAGTTGCAATGCTGAATTTTCTCTGATGGTTACTGCCCTGGGAATTCCATGCACTCTCCTCAGGCTCCCTTCCTCATCCAAGCAAGTAAATTCCTTGTTATGACAGTCTAGGGTATCATGATGTTGGTCCAACCAATCCATCCCAATTAGACAGTCATAGGGACCTAAATGCAATATATTCAAATTTTCCCTGGTGTTCAGTCCATTCATGTCCATAAGACATGACTTGACCATCTCATTAACTTTTCTTTTGGCTCTGGTAGCCAGCTGCACCAACCAAGATTTTCCATGCTTGCTTCTTGGCAAATGCAAACTTTCCACCATCTTAGGATCGATATAACTATGACTAGATCCTGAATCAATTAAAATAGCAATGGTTTGGTTGTTGATCATACCTTCCACTTCAATCATATGTGACTGATACTCCGCTTGCTTGTTGTCTAGGGCTGCATAGATCCTTGGTACATTTTTTTCCATGTCCTCCATTGTTTCAGCTTGTTGTACATTGTGAACAGTCCTCACTTTTTCACCTCTGTGAGGACAATATCTGAACATGTGATCTCCTTTACAACCCCAACATTGAATAGGTGGTTGCCTTGGCCTTTGACCACATGTCTCAATCATTCTGGGTTCTCTAGGATTTTGTTGTCCTTGAGGATTATTTTTGAAGAATGGTGGCTTAGATCCCTTCTTCCTCTTATCCATCTTGAATTTATTTTTGTCTTCCCAATCTTTTTGGAAAGTTGGCTTTGATTTTTGCTAATCATATAGGCATTTAGCTCGCCTTATGGTCTCCTCCAATGTCTTGGGATCATAATACTGTATTTTTTCACTGATGAATGATGGAAATCCACTCAAATATCTTTGAATCTTAACTATCTCATCCTTGATGAAAGAGACATACTTCAGCAGTTCTAAAAACCTTCTCTCATATTCATCTATTGTCATATTCCCAAGCTTGAGTTCAAAGAACTCTTTCATTTTCTTGTCATAATATCTTTTAGTCAAGTATTTCTTCTCAAAATACTTCTTGAATTCCCTCCAAGTAACACTTTTCTCTTTAATTTGTTGCACTTGCACAAGTTGATCCCACCACATGGATGCATTTCCCTTGAGTTGATAGATGGAAATTCTACCTTCTGCATGAGATGAATAATTATGCAATTGAAAATAATTTATCATGCCCAACAGCCATGTCTCTGCATCTTCATCATTCTTGTGCTCACCGTCAAATGTAGGAGGTTTGATTTTGTTCATTTCTCCTCGTAGTTCATCCACCCTAGAACTCTTGTGCATCCAGACAGGGGATGGACTTGAGTTGTTGTGTGTTCTCTTATTGGAATTCCTCGGGGAGTGGCGGTGATATCTACTAACATTTCTTGCTCTTATTTTCTCATCAGGAGACTTGTGACTTCCTAATTTGCTTGAGCCACTCTCTTTATCCAATTTCTTTTTAATTATGTTCAAGCTTTGCATTAACTTAATTTTGAAGTCATCCTGCTGCTCCTTGGCTCTCATAAGCCTTTCATTATCATCTTTATGGCTTTGTACATACTTCTGCAAATTTTTAATAGTCTCTACCATATTCATGTTTTCATCCCTTCCTTCTCCATGTCCATTGGATTATGTTCTTTCAATGCCCAAATGGACATCCATCCCTCTAATATCATATTCCTAGTTGTAAGTCCCCTGTGACTCTTCCATTACTATGGACTCTGTGTTTATCCTGATCTGATCTAGTTGTTGTTAACTCTACAAAATGTGCAGCCAACAAAACTTTATCAAGCTAACTGTTTCAACAATTCATGAAAAATATGAACCATTTTGGTTCAATAATATATCAGAATTCTTTCTTTTGATTTCCTGAAAAATTGACTGCCCAAATAAATTTTTTGGGTGCATATTTAGATTCCACTTTCCAACACCTTTCCAACGCATGCTCCCATGCTCAATTCCAAGTCTTGAGCAGAAAGTTATGGTTATTAGAAATTGTCCATTATTTTTTTTGTCCATTCTTCAACTTGGCGCAACTCTGCGCTATAATTATGCATTTTTGCACCTAATCCATTGGATTTATTCATAAACATATTATGGACACTCTGTCCAAGTTTCACCTTTTTCTGGGTTATGGGCTACTAGTTACAGCCTGCCGAAGTTCTAGGCCAATTCGTGTTTTTGGCCTAGAATGATACAGGTACCTTCTTTGCCATATTAAACAGTTTTAACATGCCCAGAAACTTAATTGAGCTCTAGGACTGTCTTCTATGGTTCAATATATTTCCATTAACTACTCCTATGCCTCCATCTGATTACGGAGCAGAAAGTTATGGCTCTTGAAAGTTAGATGGGTCTTAAAATTTACCCTCCACTGTTTGTGTTGTAACTTTCTCATAAAAGCTTCATTTGACGAACGGTTTACACCATTAGAAAGATCTCTTCGGGATCTTTTATTTGAGCGACAAATACATAGTATACCATCGTACAGCCTATTCTTATGGTTTTTGCATTGCTAAAAACGCTCTTAAGGGCCTCAAAAACGAGCTGCAAAAAGATGACGTTCAAATAGTATAAAATGTCACGGAAATTTGTTGGTTTTTCGTTGTTGTTCAACATCCAAACGAATTATCGCGCACAAATTTCAACCTGTACACCCATATTTATCATGTGCAACGGCTCTACAAGTTAAATCATGCTCTGCACTCCTATAACCACTGTGCATCACTTCTCTATCATGCCAATAACTTGTGCGCACTACTTGTGTGTTGCGCGCCAATATCCACCGCGCACAGTTTTGGTTATTGCACTATTACTAGTTACACGCTCTTTTTGTGTTGCACGCTGATATTCCGTGTGCATTTCACTCTGTGTGCACCATGCCAAATTTTATTATGCCCCCACCGCAGACCAATACTCTGCGCACACCATTAACTAAATTGTCGCACGACAACATATACCCACATTGTGCGTGCACCAACAAAGTTTCTCTGCGCTCTGCCAATACTGCACACACCACATGTGTCATTATTATGTGTGTGCACATCGCACGCACCTTAATATGTGTATGCACACCATGCAATGCTAAATTTAGAGCACGCACCCACGCACCAGCATTTTTCAGTGCAACGCCAAAATTTAGTGCGCACACCCGCACACCAACATTTTTCCGCGCGGTGCCAACATTTAGTGCATGCACCCGTACACTAACATTTTTCCACGTGGTGTCAAAATTTAGTGCGCGCACCCGCACACTAACATTTTTCTACGCGATGCCAAAATTTAGTGCGCGCACCCGCACACTAACATTTTTCTGCGCGCTGCCAAAATTTACATATCACAAGATTTTTATTGCGCAACATGCATTTTTAGTGCGCCACCTACGCACACTCATTTTTATGCGCATCAATTTCCTCGTGAATTCCACTACAGAATTTGGGGCTTTTGCTTAACGTTTTCCCCAATTTACCATAGACATTCTGCAACTATGAAATTCATTCAATTTCACCCCGATAACACCAATTCAACCTCTGCAACAAAAAATCGTTGTGGTTTACATTTCTGGAACGAATTTACCCAAAATCAATTCACGAATTCAGAATTTTATTTACTAATCTCACTCCATCTATCATGGTTTAATTGTAACTTCAAATTCAACCAATTCCAAGTTTGAATTTGCTAGAACAGATATTAAACCAATAATATCTCAGCACTTGGCCGAATTTCTCCATTTTCTCATGAATTTAACAGCAGAAATTGGGGCTTTTCCCAATTCCGTGTTGTTGCTTCTAAATTTACCATGGACGCTCTGTGATTGAAATTTGGCCACATCGAAATCAATCCTCTGTGAAATTTCGCTTCAACTCAAACTTGCTCGACCCATCTAGGCTCAGTGTTGAAAACTGAAGCTCTAATACCATATTGTAGTGTCCCTGACCACCCAGGTCGGGCCATGCTACACAAGAGAAACTCTTTCATTCTCTCTGCGGAACATACTGTAACATACCCATCATCCAATTGAACTATGCTACATAAATTTTTCGAATTGCATGCAATTAAAACATGTACACGCAGAACTCTTGCGGAAATATATATATATATATATATATAACGTAAACAGACAATACATTTGTAAATGCACGGATTCGTACTAAAATAACACTAAACATATACAAGCAATACCCATAAAAATAAACACAGTTATAACCATACATATTATAACCCATAAAAATAAGCACGTAAATAATAATGCAGCATGTAAAATTATCACACAGTTGACACTTATTTTGGTAAGAATATCACCAACTGTGTGCAGACCTTCCACGAACCTCCCATCCTTAGACCACACTGCTCATCACTCTCAGCAGTGGGTCACCCCCGAGCTGGGACTAAACTCCACCCCAGTAAAGGGATTCCTAACCAAGCTAATGGCTCATAGACAACAGGAAAGACTCTGTCACAGGTGCCAACTCAACTAACAGCCTACAGTCCATCGTTATCCACATGCATGTCCCACCCCAGGAAGTGTGCCCCTTCTCTTCTCAACAGTCCTTCGGCTACCCCACTTCTTTTCTGGGCTTCAGCAAGAGGCCGGACAGGAATTCTCAGAGCCCTGTAGTTGTAGTTTAGCACCTTCAGGAAATCAATTCCCAGAAATTCTCTCACCCAAAGAGAAATTGCTCACAGGCCTGACAACATGCCTCTTCAATATCCCACGGGCTTGACAACCAGCTTCTTCATTCCAACTCCCAAGCTAACCAGCTACACAAATAGTTATGGTTATGGATACAAGTTTAGGTACAGTGACAGGAAGGGCTGAAGGATAATTGACTGTGTGAGTGAAATGGTAATGGAATCATTGTTGAATGATGGAAGGAATGATGAGGAAAATGATGGGAATGAACTAATTCCAAACAACATGTATGCATGTCCCCAAGTTGACACTTGTTATGTTGGGAGCAACTTTGGCCCACTTGTCCCCATCTTTGGAACTTAGGATAAAATAATTATCCATACTTTATACTTTAAGAAATATTAATATAATATTCATTTTTGGCTTAAGCTCCCTACCTTATCCCTTTTCCTTAACTTTTATCCCTCCCTTTCCCTAACTAGTGGAGTTTAGTCCCCCATACTCTTTTATCATGGTCAGTCTGCGCGCAACGATGTATTTTATATTAATGTTGAGACAAATACAAAAGTAGGTGCACTAGCCTTTAACATCTAGTCTCTCTGGCCTAATTCAAAACATAAGCATCATAGCTTATAATAACTAGCTCACTAGCCTATAAAACACCTCATATACACAAAGGCTCCCTGGCCTCACAATCGCGCGCACTTAAGTTGTTGCACGCAGTATCCTGGAATGTGCACACTTTTTCATTTTACTACGTAGTACATGTGTGCACTATATCATTAAAGGTGCATACAAAAATGATATCAAACAGCTCACCAGATTAAGTACATTTTCATTTTACATTTACAATTGGGTTCGGCCTAGGGATATTACACACTTTGTGAAGAGGCTTATGCTAGCTCTGATATCATGATAAAATTGGTGATCAAAGTCCAAATTTTGAAAACAATAGGGGAGACTCTAATACCCTTCTCACTATTCAGAATGATTAATTAGATTACACATGTTACAAAAGGATCCAACGAATCTCTAACTAATCTTCATTAAACTAAAACTGAACTCGAGCTAACTAGAGAATCATAAATGCAACTAACTCCTAACTGACAGATAAGAGATAGATAGGAGACATGAGAGATTACACTTTTCAACAAGTAGAAGCAAGGTGGTTTGTTCCAAGAGATGAATGAGAGAAACAAAGAGTCGATCGAGGGAGTCATTGGCGAACAACTGATATGAGGCAAAACGAAGACCAAGTGACTTGGGTGATGCATTCCTACCTTTGGTATGGGACATTAGGTGGGCAGGGCATTCTCGGGACAACTTGTGGATGATTGTGTGACTACTCAGAGATCGCATAAATCACAGGTTGAAGTTGATGGAGGAATTGGCTCGGACATGCCTTTCTTGGCATGGAATTCTTTGGGTGCCTCATTATGTTTGGAGCACTTTGGACAACACGTTGAAGACACATGTGGAAGAATTTCTTGAATTATCTTGGATTGGAAGATCACACGAATAGGTTAGAGTGCAGCATGAAACAATCATGGGCAGATTGGAGTAGTAGTGTGAATATAGGTTGGATGTGAAAGACTTGTGCACTTGGAACATTCCATAGATAGGTGTGGGATGAAGAGGAGGGGATATTGAGTGATGAAGCTACACTAGTAGTCAACTTGGATAGGCTAGACAACAAACTAAGGTGGCATGAAGGGCATGGTCGCAACATTGACAAGACAACTCAGGATGGGTACAAGGGTGGATCTGGTTCGTCACACAGATGGAAAACATGTGGTGATTTCCCTAATTTTTCACATGAATTGGATGTGGTACAGACTAGGATCGACGATTGGAGAAAGTGACAACAAATTTCATATTCAAGAAGATAAAAAATAAAAGTAATTGGAGGAAGACTTTGTTTGGAGAGATTTTGCAGTGAGGTGGGGAAGGAGGTTTCCTTGATGAGTCGTTGTGTGGATGGATTGATTACAAATGGAGGTGACTATCTTTCAACATGACAGATGTTCCTTCACATGGGTGAATAAGTTCGTTGGAGATGCCATCCAACCAGTTCAGCACTTGGGCGAGTTAGTGTGCATCAACATGGAAAAGAATTTAGGCTACATATGTACAACATATTTGAATGTGTGATACTTGGATGCTTCGAAAGAACCTCTTAACGGAGTTGGACATCGCAAACAAGGAAGAAAGTGTGATCTTACCTTTATGTTTTTGGGTTAGATAGAGTGATGGAAGCATGGACAAAAAAAACTATGTACATTCATGGGGAGGTACACTTTCACAGATTGGGCACGAAGTTGGATTAGATACCCAACTTGTTCAAGAAGTGGAGGTAGGTAGTGCATGGAAACATGGATGTAATGGTTGGAGTATGGGCACAGTAGTTTGGCACAACAATTCAACACTTAGACAATTTTGATGAGTTGTGGCAGCAATAGAAGATAGTTGCAACGGGGCAGTATGAGCATCGCAACAAGGTAGTAGTAGTTTACACAATATAGATAAAGTTGGGAGGGATATGTCCTTCCAAGGTAGCAGGAATATGGTCACACCACAACTTTGGGCAGAGAGTGGTGTGGATGGTTGTGCATAGATGCAAATGGTTGTAATATTGTGTTTTGGAAACTTGGGGTTTCCACTTGGCAAAAATTTGGGGTTTCCAGTTCGCACAAAATTTGGGGTTTCCAATAGTGAAGTTGTGAAGGAGGCACGAGTTCAGGTAGATATTTGGAGATCACAGATTCTATAGATATTTCTAGGGACGAAAATGAATTTGGGTGGGGGAGCATATAAGGCCCCTGGTTGTAATGTTCCCAAGCCAAGATGCCAAGAACATTGCGTTTTTCATGTGATTTTAAATGTTTTCTAGTTGTGGCATTTCGTCAAACACTTTGTGGATTTGGTTCTTTAAGTTGTGATAGGGTTTATACTCATGGTTTTTATGTGTCTTTGCAGCAATAATTAACATAAATGTAGCAATGGAACATACCTCAACAAGATTCAAGATCAACATTACAATAGATAACCCAAAGATACCTCAGATCAGATTTTATTCATAACAATGGTTGTCCTCATACAAAATGGGGTAGATCTGGAATACATATAAGATAGTAGAGTATATGGCCTCCAAAATACAAGATAGAAGAACATCCAGGCTTCCAAAATCCTCACCAAGATATAAACCAAAAACCCAGATGAGCCAACTCATAACCCAGCTGAAATATGAGGATCTCCCAAGCACAATGTGCCCCTCACTAGCTGAAGCAACCCAAGAATTCGGCCTCCAAGAAATAAGCTACTGAAACTCCTAAGAAATGTGCCAAACTGTATATCGGACCAAGGGAAACCCCCTGGTAAAGTCTCAGACCGAATGATGGAGATCTAACCCTCCAGATGGCTGAATCATTTCTCTGCAGTGTGCCCTCCTAGCTGTAGAAGACCAAGAATTCGGCCTCTATGAAGATGGCCTCCAAATCCTCTAGAAAACATCCCAAACTATAGATCAGGCCACTAGAAATCCATTGGTAAAGTATTGGGCTCAATGATAGAGATATGACCCTCCAAGTGACTAGATCCTCAATCTGTGGTGTGCCCTCCTCTCTCTGAACCTGTGCTCAGCTCCAATAAATAATACGACAAAGAAACCTCCTCTGGAAAAGACTAGGAAAGGCCCCTAGGCCCTACAAAGAATACCCAGAAGTTTGTTTGCTCCAAATCCTTCTCCTATGCCTGGAACAAACTCCTCTCCTCGAGATGGTGCGCCCTCCTGTTGGAAACCCTCCTGAAGTTGTGCCCTAGCTCTCTCTAAACCTGTGGCTGATGTAGAAACCCTATGTAACATAATGGATCTGATGTATAATGGTGAGGGGGGAATCTTTCATCTCTGTGACCAAGCTTGGACCAGGTTGGGTGGGATCTTTCACCACCGAGCTGATATCTAGGGTTTGTTAAGTCAAAACCCTCAAAACCCCCAAGTGCATGGGCTCACTAGCAAGAAGTCAGATATCAAAATGATAAACAACATAATGAGAGAATAGAGACCCCTCTCTCTCTTTTATCCTCCCTACTCACCTTGTCTCTCCAAAGTGACTTTTACTTTAGTTAATTCTTAATTAATTAATTAAATTACTTTAATTAATTAACTAACTATTTTACCTCTGAAAAGTAGTGTATCTCTCCTTGTGGCTTCCCTGGCCACTAAAAGTCACTTCTCATCATCCTATCCTATAGTGTTGTTCCTCCCAATTCCAATGAGCTATTACACTAAGAGTTTCCTCCAAGTATTATGCCCAATATGACCTCCTTAGTGAATTTAATTAACCTATAGCCCAAAATAACTCAAAATCACAGAAATCGTCAGAATGCAACGAAACCAAATCCAAGCTGTATGGAATGGATCATAATGATGAAATAAGATGACCAATGCAAGCCGGACCCCAAAATACCCCTCGATATCCCTTGTACTCGCTATAACCTCCATCTAGCTACTTTGGTCATCATAACACTCTGTAATATAATGATGTCCTAAAGTGGGGACATTACAGTCCTCTCTACTAGAATATTGCTTGTCCTCAAGCAATAACTGAATCCATTCAAATATAATATCGGGGTCCCATGTCCACCTATGGGACACACAGTAGGCTCCATCCAAACATGAACTATCATGCACTCCATTCACTGGGTCCCATGTTAGGACGTGAATTGGAATAACCTGTGAAGCAAAATCCTGAAATATATCAACACCATGAGTCTCCTACACATGACACATGGCCTCATCCCAGAAAGAGTCCATCCTCTAAGGCCATACCAAAACCAGCACGGTTTCCACCAAATGCACTTGTTGTTGCCATAGTGTGGTACTGCAAGACCTCCATGAAACACCCTCAAGTGATGTGCTCTCCTCAACACTGAAGCTCAAAGGAAAATCAGAATAACTTTCCCCTACAAGGGTCCACTCGCTTCCATCAGTCAATGAAATTCTCAACCCTACAATCCAAGGGTCCCATGCTAGTCTCTACCAAAGATCACTACGTTGGCGCTGCACTACTCTGACCATGATTGTCTGCGCCCTGTATACATACTGGATCCCCCACTCCTGGATCCTCAAGATGGAATACCTGTGGCAACTGGACCTGCTATCCAGATGTTGTATCTGTAAAATAACCTTTGTGGAAGTCATATCTTCCCGACCATCTCCATGCTTGATCATGATGATCAAAAGGGAGAAAATGTCTCTCTCTATAGGACAATCCCCTGTAAGCCCACTCAAAACCAACCCAAAGTGAAGTATGTGGCTCTTTGGCACAATCTGGGTCATCTTAAGGTGAAACAACCTACTAACAAAATGGACTCCTGGATCCCATGGGAAACTCGGAAGTTTATCACTTCCAATCCCCGCTAACTGATCATGTGTCGAAGTCCTCTATGCTCATCCCCATGAGAATCTATATCTTTGTCACCCTCTAATATGTCTGCTATTCCACGGCCTATGATGCTCACCATCATGCACAAAGACTCAATTGTCTGCCTATGATGATCCACCCCTATCATGTTGTATGCCATAAAACCACTCCTGTCAAGTGGTCTTGGCCTAACTCTTTGTGTCCTCTGCCACTATCTATCTTACCCCATGTTGTTGTCAATGATGAAAGTGTCAGGAAAGGCCAACAAAAACATCTGTAGCTGACTATAGGACTGGAAAGTATCATATGCTTTGGTCAATCCCAAGGATTCAACCAAAATCTCGTTCACCGGTACCCATGGTAAATACTCTCCTGTAGCCATTACTAAACCCCAATCATCAGGTACAACCGGGGGTAACTTCTTCAACTGATAGTCAACCACTCTCCATCCCTCATCTCTCGTGCAACTGTTGATACTATGAAGGTGATCTCTCAGAACTATGTGTTGTTGCAAAGGAGAGGCATCTCCATGCTCCACTAAGTGTGTCTCCTCCCTGCAAGCCAATACACTCCTATAAATCCCACTATACACCTTTGTATGTCTCTATGAACTATCACTCACCACTATATGCTCCTACATTCTCATGTAATCTCTTGTATACTCCTGCAGCATCATGGGTCCTAGGTGTACTACTAGGTCAACCTCTACATAAAGGTCAACCACTCCTTGGACACAAATGGAAGTGTCCTCAAAATTTCCCCTGGCTCTGGAGTCCCCATGTGTAAGTGAGTTCTCAACTGTCTCAAAGATCCTCGTGGAAAATAGCTCCTGCGCCTCTGGATCATAACTCTCCATACTCATCAGTGATCCTAGGTACTCCTCATGCTCCTCTATGAACTGGTTCTCCTTTACCAAGCCACCAACATCCCCTAGCAATGTGACTGAAGGATATATCTGACTCTCCACTAAGATAGGTGTAGTGTATCTCTGTCTAATATCCTCAAGAAGCTCCTCTAATCTGGACTCTAATTCTTGAAGGGTTGTTTGAGTGCCTCTCAAGAATCCTCGAGTTCTCTCCAACTCATGAGTGAGTCTATCCACCTCCAACTCTTGCTCCCTCAAGGCCCTGTGATACATCTCGCCAACCCCCAATAGATAGTCTTTGTCCATCAACAACTGTTGCTATTCGATCCTTGTCACAGACACCCTCTCCCTAAGAGTATGAAAGTCATATATGGAAAATCCCCCATCTGAACTATCATGTGCCATTGATGTCCTCCAATAACAATCATCCACCAATGCATGTGTGTCATCCATGCGCCTAGTGGCTTCCATGATCATGTCCTCACTGACTCTCAAATGTCTTGCCAAGTATTAGGACTCCTGATCATAGTCCTACCGAGGTGCTACCTCACACCCCTCACTACTAGTGTCAGCCTAGAATCCCCAACAACACTCTCTCCAAACGATAAGGTATCGAATTTCCCCCTATCCACTTTGCTATTGGGTCCTGTTGTATGCCACTACACACCATCACCAATTGTTATCTCCCTCTGAATCGCATTGTATCATGTATGAGCAATTGTATCCTCTTGTGCACTCACCCTGCTACTATCATTTGCGCTTGGATCCCATACAGATGTGTCTATACACGTGCTATGGTCATCCTGGCCAATAAGGGATATATCCTCATCACTGCAGGCTGGTCCTGGAAGTAAATGTCTCGTGATACTGTTAGTCTCCCCATCCTGATCAAACAATGGAGTCTCCAAAAGAAGTGACTCACTCTCCTCATATTGATATGTATGTGTAAGGTCAATTGTCTGCACGTCATGTCTCTCCTCCTAGGTTTGTGGATCCATATGTCCCTGGTGTGCATCCCTCACACACGGCTACTCCATCATATCTGAAATGCCATTGATATCCTCATGTGTCATGGCTATCATGGGTGTATGAAAAGGTGAAAAATGTGCCACAGTCATCATAGGAAGCTCATCAGGTCTAGGTGCTAACATGTGTGAATCCCCACTAGTGTCACCACTCTGTTGAAGTGTAAGGTCATAAACACTATGTGATATGACTGCTAAAGCACAGGTGCTACCATCCTATCCATCCAACTGTCCCTCCAATACGCAAGGGTCACTATCCTCCCCAAGCGTGCAAGAGTCACTAGCATCATCGGACTGCTCCAAATAAGTATATATCATTTCATCCTCATACACCTCCTAATATTCACTGTCATAGTGCATCTCAATAATGTGCCTCTTATCTTTACCCCTACATCTATGCTCTAGCTCCCAAGGCATTTTGCAGTTGTAGCAAAGTTGTCTGCTTCTAATGGGTGTAGGGTTAATTTGTGCTTCCCTCCATCTAGTTGCTCTGCTCTCTTTCCCTCTACTATGTTTTCCCAATATGTAGCCTTACATTTGCTCCACCTGGGATTTTTCATGGATATAAACAGTTGGAGTGTTACTAGAGCCCCAAATCTCTCACTAAGGGTATGATATTCCCTTTCACAACTTATCACCTCTCTAGAAAAGTATATAAACTCCATTTCTATTGTATTTCTGGATGCGTTAATCCCCACTGGATGGGAGGATCAACACTCTGATACCACTGTAATGTTCCCAAGCCGAGATGCCAAGAACATTGTGTTTTTCATGTGATTTTAAACGTTTTCTGGTTGTGGCATTTCGTCAAACACTTTGTGGATTTGGTCTTTTAAGTTGTGTTAGGGTTTATACTGATGGTTGTTATGTTTTTTTGTAGCAATAATCAACATAAATATAGCAATGGAACATACCTCAACAATATGCAATATCAACAATACAATAGATAACCCAAAGATACCTCAAATCTGATTTTATTCATAACAATGGTTGTCCTCATACAAAATGGGGAAGATCTAGAATACATATAAGATAATAGAGTATCTGGCCTCCAAAATACAATATATAAGAATATCTAAGCTTCCAAAAGCCTCTCCAAGCTATAGACCAAAAACCCGAATGAACCAACTCATAACCCAGCTGAAATATGAGGATATCCCTAGCACAATGCACCCCTCACCAGCTGAAGCAACCCAAGAATTTGGCCTCCAAGAAATAAACTATCGAATCTCCTAAGAAAGGTACCAAATTGTAGATTGGGACAAGGGAAACCCCTGTTAATATTATGGTAGTTGCGGGAGGTATTTACCTCCACGTGTAAACCTGACGAGAATAGAAGACTCTGGAAAGCAAGAGAAAACCCTAATGAGTTGGCTAATAAACCTAGAAGTCTTGTTGGCTCAAGAAGATAATTTATATTAGGTTATTAGCCTCCAAGAGAAGAAGTCGACCAGAAATAATAATAATATATTGAACAGACATGTACCCAGAAGGAGAAGTCGGCCCCAGCAAATCTAGCAGGACCACTATAAATACAGGGCGCCAGTTCTCATTTGACATATCTCAGAATTGAAGAGCAGCAACTGGTGCGCACTGTAGTTCTCAGTTTGCTGCGCACTTGTGGAGGAGAGCTATAGGTGCAACTGCTGCAACAACCAGTTTTCAGTGTTGACTTGGACTATCTCTTGGATAGGGTTTGGACTATCTAATCAGCTATTGTTGGTGCGCTATCCTTGGAGGAAGATGCGCTACACCTTGTTTGGATATCTAGCCTAGGGTTTGCTTCCGAAGTAATTCTCAATCAAGGTTAAGGTGCTTGGAGGGTGGCTTCAGCCTATGGTTGGGTGACAAGAGTATTGTCAATGGTAAAAAGAGCACACAATCTTCTATATTCTAACAGGTTATGGGCCCACACCTCCTTCATTCAGTCTAAACACTGGAAGAAAACATAGTCGCTAGGATATTGAGCTCATTGAGGAACTACCGCTAGGGTTACTAGCAGAAGTAGTTTCCAAGACACTGATGCTAGGGTTACTAGCAGAAGTAGTTTCCAAGACACTGATGCTAGGGTTACTAGCAGAAGAAGTTGTAGAAACCCTAAACATCTTGTTGAGGCACCTTAAGTGAATGGATTGACCTAATCTCTAGATAGATCAGTGCGCTCTAGCCTAGTGCATTCTCTAATACTCTCCGCAAGCCAAGACTTGAAGATTGAGTTTGTGGTCAAATATAGGGTTTGACCAAGTCAAAGCAGCCATGACTGATTCTATGAAGTCAAAGAACAAGTTAGATGGAGCCTCTAACTTCAGAGCATGGAAGACAAGGATTGACCTCATCCTTGCCAAGAATAAAGTGTTGGATATCGTGAAAGGAAATATCGTGAAACCAGAGTTTGAAGAAGGAAAAGAGAAGGAACCGCAGAACGTTGCAACTATGGAGAAGTTCAAAGATGTTGAAATCAATGCCATGAGTATCATAGTGGATTCTATAAAGGACCACTTGATACCCTACATCTCCCATCTTGACTCATCGAAGAAGATGTACGATGCCCTAACAAATCTCTTCTCAGTCAGAAACATTGGACAAGTTATGAGTCTAAAGAATGAGCTCCGTGACATGAAGATGAATAATGATGACAACATAACATCATATTTTGTGAGGATCTCTCAATTAAGATATCAACTACAAGATAATGGAGAGACCATTTCAGAAAAAGAATTGGTGAACATAGTACTCAATGGTCTTCCCAAGATATGGGATGCATTTTCCGCAAGCATGAACACAAGGAAGGAGTATCCGACATTTGAAGAACTTTGGACTTGTTGTGCTCAAGAAGAATCAAGGATCAATGCAAAAGAGAAACCCCAAAAGAAGTAAGACGATCAAGCCTTCACAACAAGATTCAAGAAATTCAGAAACAAAAGGAATTTTGGTTCAAGGAGGAATCCAAATCAAGAGAAAGACATTTCAAAAGTACAATGCTTCAACTGTCGAAAGTATGGTCACTACAAGAATCATTGTCCTGAGCTAAAGAAAAGGAAGGAGAAACACGAAGCATCAATTGTCGAAGAAAAGGAACCTACAAAGAAGAATAAGCAGGATGGAAGAGACTTCTTCTTCTAAAAGGTAACAACACTCTTCTTATTTCTTGTACATATCTTGTTTGCATCATCTCTGTACATATCTTGTATATCTATCTCTTGGAAGATAATGTGTTCCAAGAAGAACTATACCTATGGGAGAACAAACAAGATGAAAATGGATATCATTAGATAATACACATGAAAGGATGAAATACAAATCATGTGGAAGCTATTAAGATAAATCAATCATGAAGAGACTTAGAAGAAGCAAAGACAGAAAGAAGTCAGCAATCGAGAGGAAATTGGAAAAAGACTTATGACGTTTTGTAGAAGACAACAAGACAAAAGCATGGATTATGTTAGACAAGAGAGCCAATTATATATTGCAAAAGACAATAAGGATGCAGATGGAAGTGTGGACTCGGTTAGATGGAGGGAGCCGATTATATGCACTCTTACATGAAGAAAGGGTTAGGAGGGAGCTAATCCTATGATCCATTGAAAATGATGAAGTATATATCCATGGTAGTAACCATGAAAGACAATATGTGTTCAGTTCAAGAATTCTTCCTCGAAGAGAAGCCTTAAAGTATCCCTGGTTGTCCATCCAGATTAGTGACCCTATGATGAAAGGAAGAAGTGAAATCTCTAGGGCATGGAATCTATAAGAAACTCCATGGACCCAAGAGCTAAAGAAAAACATGAAGAAGAACATGAATATTCCAAGAAAGAAGAGAAATCAAAACAACTAGTCATTGTATCAAGAATCACAACATTACCAGCCTGATATGAACTCACTAAAAGCAATCAAGCAGAAGAACTGAAAGTCGTGATAAAGAACAGTGTATAGCATTGTGGGACCTAGAACTAGAGGTTCTCCTAGATGGAGGGAGAAGACTATGATGATTACTTGTTCCAGTAAACTAGACTTATCTGCACATGAGTCATTATATCATCCGCAACATCCATGAGTTGGAGTTCTACATCAGATGAATACAAAGAATGTTCTCCACAGAAATTGAATAAAGAGCGTATGAAGAGAAATTTAAGACTTTGAGGTATACCAGAAAGAGACCCTTGTATGTAGATAGAAGAAGATAACTTGGTGGAAGAACCTTCAGCACAGCAGAAGCGTGGTGAATATTCCCTATAACATCAAGATGATTACTCAGAAGATTAGATCTCATGATGACAGAAGAAGTACCACATGGATATGTTCTAGTTTTCCAACAATGATATACTCTATTGTTCAGATCTACATGAAGCCTTCACAGTGTTCTAGACTAAAGTACATTTGAAATCAAGCATTACATTATCCATGATGAAGTCCAGAAAGGAGAAAATGGTTCTCCAATACATAACACCACAGATGAGCAGATAAGCAGACATTTTGGTAAAGCTTCTATCCAAGATGAAAGAGTTTGTGTAGTCAAGATGGAGCTCGTGGAAACAACTTCCTTATTGAAAAAGGAAGAAATGACTTCCAGGTTGGGAGGGAGCACTGAAAATATTATTGAAGACATTCATTGAAAAATAGTCCATCTTGGACAAATGCTTTCTTGTTCGGAAAGTGGATTGAGATTTCTGACGGACAGTGACTTCCCATTGTGGTTAACATGGGAAGTAGTTCGATTGTTGATGTATCATAGACAATGACTTCCCATTGTGGTTAACATGGGGAGTGGTTTAGGGAAGTCTCTCTTCTTGAGGGTTACTCAAGAAGACTGGCCCGCCTCCCCGGACAGCGATTTCTCATTATGGTTAACATGAGGAATGGTCCATTTTTGGAGGTTGATGTAGGACAGTCTTTTCCTCTTGTGGTTAACAGAGGAAATGGTCTGGACAGTCATTCCGTAGGGTTTATACATTCTCTCCAGGGTGCACTTTGATTAGTGTAGGAGGAATGGCCCAGGGTGGGGAATGGTCCAGGCTCAGCAATCAGGGACAAACATTCCTTACGGTTTATACATTCTCTCTAGGGTGCACTTTGATTAGTGTAGGAGGAATGGTCCAGGCTCAGCATTCCTTAGGGTTATGCATTCTCTCCAGGGTGCACTTTGATTAGTGTAGGAAGAATGGCCCAGGGTGGGGAATGGTCTAGGTTTAGAAGACAGGACAGTTATTTTTCCTTGCTTGAGAAGAATAGTCCAGATATCTCATTGTTCTACTCTGAGGGAAGATATTCTTTCAAAGCTCACAGATGTGAGTGAAAGATTGGCCCAAATGATTCAGTTTATATTATAACATTGTTTCTGTGCAGGTTGCAATTAGATGTTTGTTATGAAGATTGTATGACAGTAGATGAAGACTATTGTGGTGGATATGTTCCACTATTCGTGACTATACGTTGTTGATCAAGTACCTGTGTGTTACTTGGTGTGGTAGTGTACCACTAGATTGTAGTTATATACTACTATGGATAGACACAGTTGTGTTCTATCTTTGTTCTAATTGCCTTGAAGACTATCAGCAGTTTATTGGAGATAATCATCATCCAGACGAGTGATGAACAGAGATTTTCCAGATGGAAAATAGTTCAGAGCATTTACTCTTCTAGATTATAAGAATGACTCTTGTATCACTCTATGGTGTGAGTGACTTATCCATCATCATGTCTGATTACTCAGATGAAGTATGGTTTCGAGAGATGATGCAGCTGATGGTGATGGTGATGCTCATGATCTAGTCATGAGATAGTCTAAACGACTATGTTGATGCTACCAGGTAAATGGTATGTTTTTGTGCTCAAGACCATTATCTGTAATACATCCCTAGCTAGGAGGGAGTGTTAATATTATGGTAGTTGCAAGAGGTATTTACCTCCACGTGTAAACCTGACGAGAATAGAAGAATCTGGAAAGCAAGAGAAAACCCTAATGAGTTGGCTAATAACCCTAGAAGTTTTGTTTGCTCAAGAAGATAATTTATATTAGGTTATTAGCCTCCAAGAGAAGAAGTCGGCCAGAAATAATAATAATATACTGAATAGACATGTTCCCAGAAGGAGAAGTCGGCCCCAACAAATCTGGCAGAACCACTATAAATACAGGGCGCCAGTTCTCATTTGACATATCTCAGAATTGCAGAGCAGCAACTGGTGTGCACTGTAGTTCCCAATTTGGTGCGCACGTGTGGAGGAGAGCTGTAGGTGTAGCTGCTGCAGTAACCAGTTTTCAGTGTTGGCTTAGACTATCTCTTGGCTAGGTTTTGGACTATCTGATCAGCTATTGTTGGTGCGCTATCCTTGGAGGAAGATGCACTACACCTTGTTTGGCTATCTAGCCTAGGGTTTACTTCCGGAGTAATTCTCAGTCAAGGATAACGTGCTCGGAGGGTGGCTTCGGCCTATGGTTAGGTGACAAGAGTATTGTCAATGGTAAAATGAGCACACAATCTTCTATATTCTAACAACCCCCTAGTAAAGTCTCTGACTGAATGATGGATATCTGACCCTCCATATGGTTGAATCATCTATCTACAGTGTGCCCTCATGGCTGTGGAATACCAAGAATTTGGACTCTATGAAGATGGCCTTCAAACCCTATAGAAAAGATCCCAAACTGTATATCGGGCCACTGGAAATACCCTGGTAGAGTCCCAGGCTGAATGATAGAGATCTGACACTCCAAATGACCAGATCTTCAATCTGTGGTGTGCCCTCCTCTCTCTAAACATATTCTTGGCTCCAAAAAATAATATGACAAAGAAACCTTCTCCGGAAAAGGATAGGAAAGGCGTCCTAGGCCCTACAAAGAATACCCAGAAGTCTGTTTGCTCCAATTCCTTCTCCTATGCCTCGAACGAACTCCTCTCCTCAAGATGGTGTGCCCTCCTTCTGGAAACCCTCCTGAAGTTGCACCCTAGCTCTCTCTGAACATGTGGCTGATGTAGAAACCCTCTATAACGGAATGGATCTGACGTAGAATGGTGAGGGAGGAATATTTCACCTCTGTGACCAAGTTTGGACTAGGTTGGGTGGGATCTTTCACCACCGCGCTGATCTCTAGGGTTTGTTAAGTCAAAACCCTCAAAATCCCCAAGTGCATGGGATCACTAGCAAGAAGCCAGATATCAAAATGATAAACAACATAATGAGAGAATAGAGGCCCCTCTCTCTCTTTTATCCTCCCTACTCACCTTGTCTCTCCAAAATGACTTTTACTTTATTTAATTATTAATTAATTAATTAAATCACTTTAATTAATTAATTAACCATTTTACCTCTGAAAAGTAGTTTATCTCTCCTTGTGGCTTCCCTAGCCACTGAAAGTCACTTTTCATCATCCTATCCTGTAGTGTTGTTCCTCCTGATTCGAATAAGCTATTACACTAAGAGGTTCCTCTAAGTATTGTTCCCAATATGACCTCCTTAGTGAAATTAATTAACCTATAGCCCAAAATAACTCAAAATCATGGTAATCACCGGAATGCAACGAAACCAAAGCCAATCTATCTGGAATGGATCATAATGATGAAATAAAATGAGCGATTCAAGTCGGACCCCAAAATACCCCTCAATAGCCCTTGTACTCTCTATAACCTCCCTCTGGCTACTATGGTCATCATATAACTCTGTAATATAATGATGTCCCAAAGTGGGGACATCACAGTTCTCCCTGCTAGAATATTTCTTGTCCTCAAGCAATAACTGAATCCATCCAAATATAATATTGGGGTCCCATGTCCACCTGTGGGACACATAGTAGGCTCCATCCAAACATGAACTATCATGCACTCCATCCCCTGGGTCCCATATCAGGACGTGAACTGCAATAGCTTGTGAAGCAAAATCCTGAAACATATCAACACCGTGAGTCTCCTACACATGACACATGGCCTCATTCCAAAATGAGTCCATCCTCCAAGGCCATACCAAGACCAGCACGGTCTCCACCAACTACACATGTTGCTTCCATAGTGAGGTATTGCAAAACCTCCATGAAACACCCTCAAGTGATGTGCTCTCCTCAACACTGAAGCTCAAAGGAAAATCAAAATAACTTTCCCTTACAAGGGTCCACTCACCTCCATCAGTCAATGAAATTCTCAACCCTACAATCTGCGAGTCCCATGCTAGTCTCTGCCAAAGATCACTACATTGACACTGCACTACTCTGGCCATGACTTTCTGCTCCCTGTATACATACTGGATCCCCCACTCCTAGATCCTCAAGCTGGAATACATGTGGCAACTAGACCTATTGTCCAGAAGCTGCATCTGTAAAAGAACCTCTATGGAATTCATATATTCCCAACCATCTCCATGCTCGATAATGAGGATCAAAAGGGAGAAAGTTTCTCGCTCTATAGAATAGGCCCCTGCAAGCCCACTCAAAACCAACCCAAATTGAATTACGTGGCTCTCTGGCGCAACCTAGGTCATCATAAGGTGAAACAACCTACTAACAAAATGGACTCCCGGATCCCATGGCAAACTCGGAAGTTTATCACTTCCAATCCTAACTAACTTCTCCTGTGTCATATTGATCACTATCGGAAGCCCTTTGTGCTCATCCCCATGAGAATCTATATCTGTGTCACCCTCTGAGATGTATGCTATCACATGGCCTATGATTCTCACCATCATGCACAAAGACTCAATTTTCTTCCTATGATGATCCACCCCTATCCTATTGTATGTCATAAAAGCACTCATGTTAGGTGGTCTTAGCCTAACTCTCTGTGTCCTCTTCCACTATTTATATTCCCCCATGTGGTTGTCAATGATGAAAGTATCGAGAAAGGCCAACAGAAACATTTGTAGATGATTGTAGGACTGGAAAGTATCATATGCTTTTATCAATCCCAAGGATTCAACCAAAATCTCCTCCACCTGTACCCATGGTAAATACTCTCCTTTAGCCATCACTAAACCCCAATCATCAGGTACAACCAAGGGTAACTCCTCCAACTGATGGTCAAACACTCTCCATCCATCATCTCTCATACAATTGTTGATATTGTGAAGGTGATCTCTCAGAACTATGTGTTGTTGCAATAGAGAGGCATTTCCATGCTCCACTAAGTGTGTCTCCTCCCTACAAGCCAATACGCTCTTTTGAATCCCATTGTACACCTTCGTATGTCTCTGTGAACTATCACTCACCATTGTATCCTCCTACATGCTCATGTAATCTCTTGTATGCTCCTACATCATCATGGGTCCTAGGTGTACTACTAGGTCAACCTCTACATGAAGGTCAACCACTCCTGCGACACAAATGGAAGTGTGCTAAAACCTGCCCCTGGCTCTAGAGTCCCCATGCATATGTGAGTGCTCAATTGTCTCAAATATCCTTGTGGAGGGTAGCTCATGCACCTCTGGATCATAAATCTCCATACTCATCAGTGATCCTAGGTACTCCTCATGCTCCTCTGTCAACTAGTGCTCCTTTTCTAAGCCACCAACATCCCATAGCAATGTGAATGAAGGATATATCTGACTCTCCACTAAGATAGGTGTAGTGGATCTCTGTTTAATATCCTCAAGAATCTCCTCTGATATGGACTCTGATTCTTGAAGGTTTATCTGTGTGCCTCTCAAGAATCCTTGAGTTCTCTCCAACTCATGAGTGATTTTTTCCACCTCCAACCCCTGCTCCCTCAAGCTCTGTGATACATCTCGCCAACCCCCAATAGATAGTCTCTATCCATCAAAAACTACTGGTAGTTGGTCCTCATCATAGACACCCTCTCCCTGAGATAATGAACGTCATCTATGGAAAATATCCCATCTGAATTATCGTGTGCCACTGATGCTCTCCAACAACAATCAACCACCAATGCATGTGTGTCATACATGTGCCTAGTAATTGTCATGATCATGTCCTCACTAACTCTCAACTATCCTACCAAGTATCAGAACTCCTGATCATAGTCCTGTTGAGGTGCTACCTCACACCCCTCACTAATAGTGTCAACCCTGGAATCCCCAACAACACTCTCTCCAAAAGATAAGGTATTGAATTGCCCCCTATCCATTGTGCTATTGGGTCTTGTTGTATGCCATTGCACACCATCACCAACTGCTATCTCCCTTCGAATCACACTGTATCTTGTATGAGAAGTTGTATCCTCTTGTGCACTCACTCTGTTACTATCATTTGTGCCTATATCCCATAAAGATGTGTCCATACACGTGCTATGGTCATCCTGACCAATAAGGGGTACATCCTCATCACTGCAGGATGGTCCTGGAAGTAAATGTCCCATCATACTGTCAATCTCCCCAGCCTAATCAAACAATGGAGTCTCCAAAAGAAGTGACTCACTCTCCTCATACTGATATGTATGTGTAAGGGAAAATGTTTGCATGTCATGTCTCTCCTCCTGGGTCTGTGGATCCATATGTCCCTAGTGTGCATCCCTCACACACGGCTCCTCCATCATATCTGAAATTCCACAGATATCCTCATGTGTCGTGGCTATCATGGGTGTCTGAAAAGTTGACAAATGTGCCACGATCATCATAGGAAGCTCATTAGGTCTAGATGCTAACACATGTGAATCCCCACTAGTGTCACCACTCTGCTGAAGTGTAAGCTCATCAACACTATTTGATATGACTGCTAAAGCACAGGTGCTACCATCCTATCCATCCAATTGTCCCTCTAATACGCAAGGGTCACTATCCTCCCCAAGCGTGCAAGAGTCACTAGCCTTTGTGCAAGAGTCACTAGAATCATCGAACTGCTCGAAATAAGCATATATCGTTGCATACTCATACACCTCCTCATCCTCACTGTCATTGTACATCTCAATAATGTGCCTCTTACCTTTAACCCTATATCTATGCTCTGGCTCCCAAGGCAGTTTGCAGTTGTAGCAAAGTTGTCTGCTCCTAATGGGTGTAGGGTTAATCTGTGCTTCCCTCCATCTAGCTGCTCTGGCTTTCTATTTTGGCCCAATATGTAACGTTATCTTTTCTCCACCTGGGATTTTTCATGGATATAAACTTCTCGAGTGTTACTAGAGCCCCAAATCTCTCACTAAGGGTGTGATATTCCTTTTCACAACTTACCGCCTCTCTAGCAAAGTCTATAGACTCTATCTCTACTGTATTTCTACATGCACTAATCCCCACTGGCTAGGAGGATCAATTCTCTAATACCATTGTAATGTTCCCAAGCCAAGATGCCAAGAACATTGCATTTTTCATGTGATTTTAAACGTTTTCTGGTTGTGGCATTTCATCAAACACTTTGTGGATTTGGTCTTTTAAGTTGCGCTAGGGTTTATACTGATGGTTGTTATGTGTGTTTTCAACAATAATCAACATAAATATAGCAATGGAACATACCTCAACTAGATGCAAGATCAACAATACAATAGATAACCCAAAGATACCTCAGATCTGATTTTATTCATAACAATGGTTGTCCTCATACAAAATGGGGCAGATCTGGATTACATATAAGATAGTAGAGTATCTGGTCTCCAAAATACAAGATAGAAGAATATCTAGGCTTCCAAAATCCTCTCCAAGATATAGGCCAAAACCCAGATGAACCAACTCATAACCCGGCTGAAATATGAGGATCTCCCTAGCATAATGCGCCCCTCACTGGCTGAAGCAACCCAATAATTCGGCCTCCAAGAATAAGCTACCGAATCTCCTAAGAAAGGTGCCAAACTATATATCAGGCCAAAGGAAACCCCCTAGTAATGTATCAGACTGAATGATGGAGATATGACCCTCCAGATGGCTGTAGAAGACCAAGAATTCAGCCTCTATGAAGATGGCCTCCAAACCCTCTAGAAAATATCCCAAACTATAGATCGGGCCACTGTAAACCCCCTAGTAGAGTCTCGGGATAAATGATAGAGATATGACCCTCCAAATTACTAGATCCTCAATCTGTGGTGCGCCCTCCTCTCTCTGAACTTGTGCTCAGCTCCAATAAATAATATGGCAAAGAAACCTCCCCCAAAAAAGGCTAGGAAAGGCACCCTAGGCCCTACAAAGAATACCCAGAAGTATGTTTTCTCCAAATCCTTCTCCTATGCCTCGAACAAACTCCTCTCCTCAAGATGGTGCACCCTCATGCTGGAAACCCTCCTGAAGTTGCGCCCTAGCTCTCTCTGAACCTATGGCTGATGTAGAAACCCTTTGTAACGCAATGGATCTGATGTATAATCGTGAGGGAGGAATATTTCACCTCTGTGACCAATCTTGGACCAGGTTAGGTGGGATCTTTCACCACCAATATGATCTCCAGGGTTTGTTAATTCAAAACCCCCAAGTGCATGGGCTCACTAACAAGAAGCCGGATATCAAAATGATAAACAACATAATGAGAGAATAGAGGCCACTCTCTCTCTTTTATCCTCCCTGCTCACCTTGTCTCTCCAAAGTGAATTTTACTTTATTTAATTATTAATTAATTAATTAAATCACTTTAAATAATTAATTAATCATTTTACCTCTGAAAAGTAGTTTTTTTCTCCTTGTGGCTTCCATGGCCACTAAAAGTCACTTCTCATCATCCTATCCCGTAGTGTTGTTCCTCCCGATTCCAATGAGATATTACACTAAGAGGTTCCTCCAAGTATTATGCCCAATATGACCTCCTTAGTGAATTTAAATAACCTATAGCCTAAAATAACTCAAAATCACAGAAATCGTCGGAATGCAACGAAACCAAAGCCAAGCTGTGCAAAATGGATCATAATGATGAAATAAGACGAGCAATGCAAGTCGAACCCCAAAATACCCCTCAATAGCCCATGTACATTCTATAACCTCCATCTAGCTACTATGGTCATCATAACACTATGTAATATAATGATGTCCCAAAGTGGGGACATTACACTCGCTCCACATGCATGCACAAAACCTACGCATGAATGACAGAACGCATTATAGGATGACAAGCTATGGAAGTTGGGGTCACCGAGACATCGTGACACACGCGTACGTTCCTGAACGGAACAAAGTTGTGGTGACTTTGTTAGATAGGGATAAAGTATGAGTGCCCTAGGTGCACGATGGAAATGTGTAACCCAAGGAGACTGGCCTCCCTCACTTGTAGAAAATGTTAGCCTAGTGAGACAGATACATGTGATGCAAGGCAATATGGAACTATGGCACCATGCATGAACTAGTTGAAAACCGATGGAACGAGTTGGTGGCTATGATATGCCTTGGGTGCACTCATACTATGAGTGGATAGGTCGACACAAAAATTTACTAAATGTTGCGATGATTCAAGGAGTGGAACATATGCAACCGTGTAAAGACAAAGGGTCAGCTCTAGTAAGACCAAATGATGTGACCACTTGGAAAACGAAGGGACACAAATGTTAGTGTGATCCTTTGGATGCATATATATGTGGAAGGCGAGGAGGCCAAAGACAATGAAAAAACAACAATTGGGCAAGAACAACACTAATACTTATAAAGTGGATTCAGGAAGAAAGGCAAGCTTCCCCCAAGAATCCAAGTCACTCCATCAAGGAGGAGTTGCGATGCCTTGCAGAGCTAGAGTAGACATAGTTTGAGTGAGTTCTCTTTTGTCCAATATCGATTGACTTGATGATCTTGGAGTTGGGTAGTGCATGTGACAGTGAGAAGTATTTCAGTGAGGGCGTGAGATGAGCTCGGTTGCAGTGGTAATGGGTCATTTCACACTTTTGCATGTCCTTCTCAACACTGGTGGGTTAAGACCCGGGGTTCATCCAGATTTGACCAATAAAAACCCCAAAGCATCAGCATATCAATCCCCAACCAAGGTTGAATAAGGTCTCACCCAAGATTCTATGAGGATCACAGAGACCATCCGGTCTTGTGTCGAGGATGAAGGGTTAAAAACGCAGAGATCCATCTGGATTGACATTCATACATTCCATAGCTAACAACTTGCTATTATTAAAATGCAAAAACAATACACACATATCCAAATACCACATAAGTAAAGCGTGATAGATCATAATTGTTGTAGCTTTATTATCATCCTCATTCCATCAATCACATGCATACATTAAGCAAATCATATATCAACAGCAACAAAGTCTTATATTTCCTCAAATAACTTCCTAGATTTACAATGTATTGCACCATGCACATCCTTTCAAACATTTCTCATATGACAGACCCATACTACAATTAGATACATTAGAATACTACTGAGGGTGAGAACAAGGTCTTCAACAATGAACAACAAGCAATGACTCAATGGATCAACCAAGCAAGTAACTATATGATTCAACAACCTTTTCTTTTTCGTCCTTTCTTCCTTTTATATCCTTCTTGGCTCTATAGCTATGTCTCTCTTAGATATTCTTCACTCACTCTACTGACTAACAATTTTGCACACTTTTTTCACCCGCCTTCATTCCACGTATCCTTTCTGGAATCGAAGCAATCTTAACTACCTTTCCAACTACACTTTTGGTTTCTCCATGTATCCTTATGTTGTTGGCAGTAATCATTCAAGGAGATTTCCCAAATATTGTTTTCTTGATTTTGACGTTCGTCTTCTTGATTTATAGCACGCATTGGAAGAACTGTGATTGGCACACAAATATCAAAATTGGATATGGGGCACGCTTATTGTCGATCATCTCACTTCTGTGC
Organism: Picea mariana; assembly: GCA_032191745.1. Taxonomy (NCBI): domain Eukaryota; kingdom Viridiplantae; phylum Streptophyta; class Pinopsida; order Pinales; family Pinaceae; genus Picea; species Picea mariana. Next base: position 96,707 of record JASDQU010739439.1, on the reverse strand, counting down.
ACAAAATTGGAATGAGTGCGCACAACTTCACTTGTGCGCGTGCATGATATTAACCAAAAACTTTGGGTGCCAACATGCCCCCACCACTATTACTTGGCTTGTCCTCAGTCTAACAAGATTATAAGATTATTTTTGTAACTTTCATGAGTAAGAGCAAATAATCATCAAACGGTGGACCCGAAGATCAAACCAAGTTGTGATTGCTATCAGGTTTTAGTAAGAGCAAATCATTTATCTAGGTTGTAGCTGCAACCCGACACAGGTTCTGGAGAGTTGAGTAGGCCCCAAGGTAATCAGTGGTTGTGGACTTCATTTGGCCACATGCTTGACTCCTCCCCTTCACTTTTGTCTGTGGTGATGAATGAGGGATCTATTTAAATCACGTCACCTAGACATTGTCCTCTGAACTAAACTGAAGCAATGTTGCTAGAACTTTTCCTAGTTACTCGTGGACCTACCAGAAGTAGATCTTGTGGAAGAGTTCCATAAGGGGAGAGAATCATCCTCTACTTATCTTTTTGTTCAGGAAATATAAGATACAATATGAGGGCCTCCTTACTTAGTGGAACAGAGAACCTGCATCCTTGGGCTCTTTCCTTCAGCAAAGTTTATTATCCATGGTGACAGACAAACCATCTTTAGATTTAGAGAGATGGTGGACTACCGCAACTACGAAGCATAGTTCAAGGAACTGTGAGGACTAAGGTAGTGTCTTTCTAGAGAATAAGAGGGTGGGACCTCTTCCTAGTAGTTAATGAAAAAATATCAATCTTCATGAGAATTGGACTGTGGATTCTCGGGTTGTCTAACTGAATTGGGAATCACACGTTTGGGAATGTTGGTGAAGTTGGTCCATGAGAGTGGATCTGAACCAAGGTATGGTAATATTAGTGAAAAGTGGGAAGCTAACAATGGGTTGTGAGAAGTCGGGGATGTGGGCGAGGGGCAGGGGCGAAGGAACATGGGACATGGATAATTTATCCAATGACTACAAGGGTGGAAGTAGATATATAGGGTGGAAAAGGTTAGAGAGGTTAGCTATAATGATGCAAACAATTGGTGAAGGAGAAATATCAAAGAATAAGTATAGAGTTTCGGTGGAACCCCATAGATGGATAGATAATGATTCAAATCCTTCATACTGCTAATGTGCCTTTTGGAACATGGTGTCATCTCTTCTTACATGCCAAGACTATGGGTGATATGTCTAAATATTATTGCTTGACCCTTCAATGTAATGTAGTGACAGGTAGTTGAGCTCAATCATGTGTGAATCCCCTACAAGAGCTAGTACTTTGGATGTAGGCCATAACTTCAACCTGAATTGGAAATCTTGGGAATCTACAAAAATGTCAATCCATCTCATCCACCTATGTGAGTATAGTGTATGTCGTGCTGCCAAAAAGGAAAAATTTACCAAATATTTATTCTTCTACATGTTGTACATTCTACACTACTCCTACTCTATCAAACTTAGGGGCTAAGAAAAGGAGCTAAGTGATGGATGACCCATGTGGGTCATAGTACACCTTCAACTTGTTTCCATTGATAAGTCCCTTGAACAGTTGTCCTTGTAATGTAGCCATCTTGGTGACACTGATTTTACTGATGTAGACTAGACGAAAATGACCCAACCAATGCATACGTATCTTTCTAGGGTGTTGTAAATATTTGTTGTCATATAACAAGACTAAAGAGTCGGGCTTGAAGAGTTTTTGGAAAATGTTGCAATCATGCCATGCTTTCAGTCTCTGCTTTTCAATCACTTGGATAAATCTCGCAATCATATGGTCCTCCTCTAGTTACATAAGTTCATATAATCATTGTTGAAGGGATTGTTTGTCTATCATCTGAGTCGCTAGAGAAACTCGGAGGCTAGGAATGACAAATTCTAACAGCATAACCATTTTTTTACCGTAGACCAATCTGAAGGGCATGTGCTTTGTCAACCTCTTGCAAGTTTTTGGATATGCCCATAATAATGCAGGGATACGCTGATCCCAATCATCACGTTGCACATTACAAACTTTGGTTAAATCACGTTCTAAAATTCTATTGAAAGCTTCAATCGTACCATTAGCTTGAGGATGATAGGGAGTGCTCTTTTGGTGGTGGATCATGAACTCCTGAGTGCATTGTTGAATGGTCTTGTTCAGAAAATGGGAGCCCTAGTCACTCATTAGCACCTTTTGTTGATGTATGTAGCATCGAACATGTATTTATGCACAAGCTTGGTGTCTAGCATGCAGAAGTCATCCAAAGCCTTGTACTCTTGAATTTACTTTAATTAAAGGAATTATTAAAGTAAATTACTTTTATTGATCAATTATTTAATTATTTGAGTTATTTAAGGAAAATGCTAAAATTAATTAGCATGTAATCCTAGCCATTAATCTCAAGAGAGGTGAGAAGTATTCTCAACCATTAATCACTTTGGATATTAGGGTTAGTTTATAACTCAAGATTATAAAAGTAAGGCTAGGGTGAAGGAGGAAGACACTTGATACTTGTGTTGAGAGAGTCGACACAAAGAGGGTTGGATTACGAAGGAATGTGATTCAAGGAGATCTTTGATAGGTGGAGAAGGACTTCCTGTAGATTTTAACCTTGTACAATATTTATTGCAAACAAATTTTCACTAAAAGAACAGAAAAGATACAAAGGAAAATACAAACATTACATAGAGATTTTTCCCCTGGAAACCCAAACCACGAAAATCAGCATATTCTATATTCATTCATTGTGATACATTGTTTACAATACAATATACATATAGGATCCAACGGCATCCAAAACCCTAACCCAATGACTTGGATTAGTCAACAACCCTAATTCCTTATCCGAAAATAGAAAACCATCGGCAAAAACCATGTGCCGAAAAATCGCCCAACGATGCACACAAAAATCGAGTCAACACGAAAAACAAGAAAAATGTGATAGGTTTCCCAAGGCAAAAAATATCAGGGGCACTGCCCCCGAACCCCACGCAACATAGATACTACTACTCATGCAAATAATATAACACATACCCAACATTCTCCCACTTGTTTTTTTATTTGCATACAGGGGGTTACAGGGTTACATAGTCAACAATGGCCATGGATCCTCTACACCAAGAGAACTTCTCAGTGCTCATAGATTTTGTTAATGAAACTGCAAGATTCTTCAAAGTTTCCACCTTCATCAGCAACACATTATTTTTTTCAACCATGTCTCTCACAAAGTGATATTGAATATCAATATGCTTTGTCTTTGAATGATAAGTCGGGTTCTTCGCCAAAAAAAATGCACTATGACTGTCACAATCTATCCTTACAGCTTGTTGTACCAATCCAATACCTGAACACAATCTTTGTAACCATACTGCTTCCTTACTTGCATGAGTGGATTCCAGGGATGATTTTAAGAATGGAAATTTATTTTAAAATTTAGAAACCTTGGCGAATCTTACTAATCCTTCATATGTCAACTATAAATGTTTGGCAATATTTTTGTAAAAATATTCAAATTTCTAAGTATTTTATATAGTTTTTATAAAATTTTGGCGATTTTTAAGGTAAAATAATTTTATCCTATAGAATTTGGGCGAATCATTTTTAAAATAGAGAATCTATTTTTTGGAAAAACCATGGAAAATTAGCCCATGAGTGAAATTTAGCCCCTAAAATCATCCCTGGTGGATTCCATGCCTTCAACTTCTAAGGTTGAAAGTGCCACTACAACCTGTCTTTTGCTCATCCAACTTATTGCTCCTCCAAACAGGTTAAACATGTACCCACTTGTAGATCTCCTAAGATCCAAATCTCCAGCCGAGTATGCATCCACAAAGCCATGTATATCCAACACTCTGTTCAATCTCGGTCTTCTGTGGTAGCACAATCCATAGCTAGCAGTGCCACGCAAATACCTCAAAACCCTTTTTATTGTTGTTTAATGCTTCATCCCTGGTTTTGACATATACCTGCTCAAAACTCCCATTGCATGTGCAATGTCTGGTCTAGTATAAACCATTGCATAGATCAAACTGCCAACTGCACTCGCATATGGAACACAAGACATGTCCCCCTCCTCTTCTTGTGTATTGGGACACTAATCCATAGATAACTTTACACCAACAGGAATAGGAACATTGACCAATTTACATTCCTACATATTAAACCTCTGCAATATTGTCTCGACATATTTTTTACGATTTAACCATATTTTCCTCTTTTTCCTATCTCTTTTAATTTCCATGCCCAAAATGAAATTTGAAGCACCGAGATCCTTCGTGTTAAATTTAGAGGACAACTGAGTTTTCACATCCTGGATAATCTCCTTGGTGTTTCCTATCATCAACATGTCATCCACATACAAGACCAAATAAATCAAATGATCGCCAATTAATTTAAAATACACACAATGACCCTCTTTGTTTCTTGTGAAGCCAAGTCCCAACATATAGGTATCAAATTTTTGATACCACATCCTTGGTGATTGTTTTAAACCATACAGGTACTTTTTTAGCTTGCATACCAGCTCCTTATTTCCCTTCACAACAAATCCTTATGGATACTTCATATATATTTCTCCTTCCATATCCCCATGTAGGAATGTTGTCTTCACATCCATATGTTCTATTCCAAAATCAAATGCATCAGCAATAGATAACAGAAATATTATAGAAGGTAACTTGGCAATAGGAGAAAAAATATCACCAAAATAAATTCCCTCAACCGGGGAATAACCCTTTGCTACTAACTGAGATTTGTGTTTTTCCACTTTTCCTTCTGCATTCAAATTCCTTTTAAATACCCATTTGTTGCCAATGGGATTTCTTTCAATCAAAAACTCCACTAGATCCCAAGCCTCATTCTTATCCAAGGCTATCATTTCTTCATCCATGGCCTTTTCCAGAGATTTCCATCCTCTAAATCCATTTCCTCCCTGACAGTTCTAGGCTCATCATCAGTAATAGACAAATCAAAATTTGAATGGAAATTAGATGGAGTATACCTTTCTTGTAGCCTTCTTTCTCGAACTAATATCCTCAATATTGGAGTATGAGGATATTCTTATTTTGATTCTTGTTCTTCTGTAGTGTCTGATTCATCATCCTTTAAATCAAACTCTATTTTCTCTGGTTCTTCCTTACTTGGTAGGACTTCATGTTTAACAACATCCTTCATTTCTCTAAATACCACATCTCGACTATACACTACCTTCTTATTTTCTGGGTTACAAAGCTTATAACCTTTGAGACCATATTTATACCCAATAAAGACACACTTTTTAGCCTTCTTATCTAGCTTACTCTTGTTTTCATTTGCAACATGAACATATGCCTCACAACCAAATACCTTGAGATGTGTGAGAGAAGGTTTCTTACCAATCCATACCTCTTGTGGAATATTGTCATCCAGCACTGATGAGGGTGATATGTTGACCAGGTAACATGTAGTACCCATGGCCTCTGCCCAGAATTATTTCCCTAACTCGACACCACTAAGCATGCACCTTTCTTTTTCCATCAACATATTGTTCATCCTTTCTGCAACTACATTTTGTTGAGGTGTATATGGAGTAGTCATCTGCCTTGATATACCGCACTTCTTACAAAATTATTGAAATTCATTCTCGTAAAACTCTCTGCCATTATCTGTCCTCATCACCTTAATTCTTTTCTTTGTTTGATTCTCAACAAGAGCCTTAAAATCTTTAAACTTGTCGAAGACTTCATATTTCTTCCTGAGAAAATATATCCAAGTATTCCTCGAGAAGTCATCTATAAATGAGAGATAGTACACAAATTTTCCCAATGATGGGACCAACACAGGTCCAAAAACATCACTGCGAATTAGTTGTAAAATTCCTTCTACCCTCATTGCACCAGAGGGGAATCTTACCCGATTTTACTTCCCATATACACAATTTTCACAGAAATCAAAATCCAAAGAACAATTAGACATACCTCCAACCATACCTTTACCGTGTAGTAGTCGAAGACCCTTCTCTCCGATATGCCCCAGTCTTTGATGCCACAACATAACCTTTTCTTCAGAGACTGTAGGCGTTCTTTCTTCTTCAACTCCAATATTAGGTACAATGGAACTATTACACACATCACTAATAGTGCTTCCTTGCAGATTATATAGAGTTCCAAACTGAACTCCCTTCAACAACACCATTTCTCCTCGAACCATCCTACATGTTTCCTTTTCAAATATTGTTTTTACCCCTGAATCGTCCATTTTTCTTACAGAAATCAAATTTCTGGCCAATCCTAGGATGTGCATAACACCAGTTAGTGTTCTAATCCTTCCATCTATGATCCTCAACTTGACTTTTCCTTGACGTATGATTCTGGTTGTCAATTCATCACCTAGTAAAACATTACCTCCATCATACCTTTCATATTCACAGAACCACTCCCTGTGGGGAGACATATGAAAGGATGCACCTGAGTCAACCATCCATGCCTCATGATCTGCATGTGTGCTTGAAGAAGCAAAGTACACATCCCCTCCTTCTTCCTTGGAGGTATTTTCTTCTGTATAAGGAGATTCTTCAAATCGCTTCTTTTTCTCAACTTTGGATCTACATTGCTTCTTGTAGTGCCCTTCTTTTCCACATATTCAACATACCTTTACAAACTTTCTAGGAGATTTAGATCTACCCTTAGACCTAGATCTCCCACTTGAGAACTTAGATCTATTTCTTTCCTAGGAGCGTCATCTTGCAAATAATGCGTATATGCTCTTTCCTTCCATATTCTTCCATCTCATCTCCTCCGACAACAAGGATGAGACCACTTCATCAAACTTCAAAGAAATTGTATTACTACCTATGGCCACAACTAGACTATCCCATGAGTCTGGTAAAGAACACAGTAAACTGATACACTTATCTTCATCTGAAATTTTAATCTCAACAGAGACTAACTGACTTACCACAGTATTGAAGGCATTCAAATGCTCTGCCATCGAGTCTCCATCTCTCATCCTCAGGTTATACAGCTTATTTCTTAGGAATATTTTATTTACTAGGGACTTAGACTGATACAACTTCCCCAACTTATCCCATAAATCCTTGGTTGTAGCTTCCTCTTACACATTTGGTAATAATGAATCTAAGAGACACGGTTGGATTGTTCTCTTTGCCTTCTGATCCAACTTTTTCCAGTCATATGTTGAAGTTCCTATAGGTGCAGTACCTGGATCTACCACGATCCACTGATCTCTTTCCACCAACAGATCTTCCATCTTGATCTTCCACATCTCAAAACTTTTCCCATTATACTTCTTGATCTCCATTTTCAAATTGCTCGCCATTTATTTTCACCTAAAAAATCAATATTGCAGATCTCCCACTGTAACAAGGCTTATCACGATCCCGAGCCAAACCCTTGACCACAAAGGCTTCCCCCTAAATCCAACAAAACTATGATACCAAATGTATATTTTAACCTTTTACAATATTTACTGCAAACATATTTTCAGTAAAAGAACAGAAAATATACAATGGAAAATACAAACATTACACAGAGACTTTAAGCCTGTAAACCCAAACCGGGAAAACCAACATATTCTTTATTCATTCATTGTAATACATTGTTTACAATACAATATAAATATAGGAGCCAGCGGCATCCAAAATCCTAACCCAATGACCTAGATTAGTCATCAACCCTAATTCCTTAACCGGAAATAGAAAACCATCAGCAAAAACCATGTGTCGAAAAACCGCCCAACAATGGACATGAAAATCGAGGCAACACAAAGGGAAAATGTGACACTACTTATAAATTTGGCAACATCGGCAATCATTCTCTAATGAGAGGCCATATGGGCCACCCTGAGGCTAGCCAGGGAGATTTGGAGAATCAACCAGTCTTGTGAGGTATTGACAAAATCTAGGGGGAACGTAGAACCTCTGTGAGTCAAACCAAAAGTCATGATGAACGAGATGCTATGTGAGTCTAATGAAAAAACCAGAGGGCATGTACAACCTCTGTGAGAATAGACAGTCTAGTGAAAAAGTCAAGGGGAACTTACAACCTCTGTGAGCATAGACAGACTAGTGCAAAATTTAGGGAAAACAAACAACCTCTGTGAGCCTGGTTAAGCCTTGTGAGCCATGAGCAAAATTCAAGGGACCTAGCAAAAGTTAGGTAGAATATAAAATTCCTATGAGCTAGAAACAAACGATATTCCTAATATTGCAAATGCTATAAATGTATTGATCTAGTACATTGGCACATGTAACATTATACACCATGAAGAGAATTTTGAATTGCCTTGTAAAGAGTCAAGTTGTAACTGAAGTCTTAAGTCTAGTTATATTTTAGAACTAGAGTGTAATGCTGAGTTGTAACTGAAGTCTTAAGTCTAGTTCTATTTTAGAACTGAAGTGTAATGTTGAGTTGCAACTAAAGTCTTAAGTCTAATTCTATTTTAGAACTAAAGTGTAATGTTGCGTTGCACCTAAAGTCTTAAGTCTAGTTCTATTTTTGAACTAAAGTGTAATGTTGAGTTGTAACTAGTCTCAAGTCTAGTTCTAAGTTCAAACTAAAGCATACCAGTCTCAAGTCTAGTTCTATTTTCGAACTAAAGTGTAATGTTGAGTTGTAACCAGTCTTAATTCTAGTTCTAAGTTCAAACTAAAGTATGAAGTTGAGTTATGATTAACTCATGAAAACAGGTTACTATTTCGAGTTTCTCCTCTTCTCCTCTTCAGCCTATATAAGCAGAGGTCGTCCCCTATCTTCAACACAGTTTTGATATGCAGGTTAAGGGAGAAGCAATAGAGGAGTATATCAGTGATAAAGAGGCAGCATACCAAAGCAACATATCAGTGTTGTATATTAACAATAGAGGCAGCATATCAGAGGTGTATTTCAGCAAGGTCTTTTAGGTCTTTGTCGGGTCAAAGTCATTTTGGCAAGCTCTTTAAGAGAAGAACATTCATGGTGGATATTTGTAAGTGATATTACATTATTAATGCAATAAAGGAATATTGTTTGTTGGGGTTTTTCTCCCTGTACAGGGTTTCCCCAGGGTATATGTGTTGTTGATGTGCATGCTTACTCATCTATATAGTTATTGCTATTCAATTATGATTTGGTATTGTTGAATTGTATTAAACTAGAATCAAAGTATTGAAGAAAATAAAATAATTAATCTACATAAGAAATCAAGCTCATAATTTAACATGGTATCAGAGCTTAGGGTGTGTTAAACATGTTGAAGTGCAACAGCAGGTACACACAGATCCAAGATAGCTTGATTAAATTTTCAGTGTGAGTTCCATGGCATCCTCCATTTCAGTCAGGGCCAAGGATAGGCTCGAAGGAGATACCAACTTCAATGTGTGGAAGCTCCGGATAACAAATATATTGCAAGAGAATGATCTTGAAAAGTATGTGACCATAGTGGTGGAGGAACCCATGAATAATGCAGGAAGAGCGGCCTTCAGGAAGAGTCAAGAAAATGCCAAGTGAATCATCTTTGACTCAGTCAAAGACAGTATAATGCTTCCAATGACTTCGTTAATGACTTCCAAGGACTGTTTGGATACCTTAGTGAATCTATATGAGAAACAAGATCCAGGTCAAAAGAGGACAGTTAAGCACAATATTAAGTATTTGAAGATGGAGAAAGGAGAATTAGTGGCATCTTTCTGTTCTAGGATAGCCTAGATCGGAGATCATTTTTTGGTCACAGTGGTCACAGTGGACGATGATGATTTAGTGCAGTCGATTTTTTATAGTCTTCCTTCTTCATGGGAGACCTTCTTATTGAGTGTAATTGGGAGAGAGATTTAGCCCACATTTGATAGGTTATGGCATGATTTCCTCTAGGAGGAGAGTCGCACAGCTACCAGGAGCGAGCCAACGAAATAAGATCACTCAGTTTTAGCATCAAGATTCAAGGGAAAGAAGAAAGGCACTTTCTAGAAAGGCTCTAAGAGGAAGCCAAACACCAAAGGTACATTCAAAGGAAAGAATATTAATACATCTAAGATTAAATGCTTTAGTTGTAACAAGTTGGGTCATTTTGCTCAAGATTGTTGGTTTAGAAAGAAATATCCTAGAAAAGGGAAACATCGTGCCTCAACCGTTGAGGATGATGAATCCAAAAGAAATAAGAAAATTCCTTCTAATGAGAAAGAAAATAGAAAAGAATTTTACTTGGTTTCTGCCTTATCCAGTTTAGTTTTCACGGGGCCGAAAACTTGGTTAGTAGACAGTGGTGCATCAAAGAACATGACAGGGTTCAAGGAGATCCTCTCAGATTTCGAGACAAAATATTTTTCTGAGCAAGTTGATCTTGGGGATGAAAAATGTTACAAGATAAAGGAAGTAGGATCTATCTCCTTCATATTGGAATCTAGGGCTAGACTTCATACTGATGAAGTATTATATGTTCCGGGTCTAAAGAAGAATATACTATCAGTTTCAACCCTTGAGGACAAGGGATATTGGGTGATCTTCAAGGACGGGAAGGCGCTACTATGGGATAAAGGTAGACACTTAAGTATAGCAGAACCCATTGGAACTCGCAGTGGAGAACTGTACGTCATGTCAGGACAGTCAGTTCAGGAATTGGCTCATGATGTGACTAGATCCAGCGAGTTGTGGCACAGAATACTTGGACATCTTCATTACAAATCTCTTCCAGATCTACAGAACATGGTATGTGGCATTCCCTCTATTTCTCTGAGTCAAAATGAAATTTGTAAGGGATGCATTCTAGGTAAAAATATAAAGAAATCATTTCCTAGTAGTGACAACAGAGCTCAGGGCATCTTAGATCTAGTTCATTCTGATGTATGTGGTCCCATGTCATCTCCCTCACTCAGTGGTTGTTTGTATTATGTCATTTTTATTGATCATTACTCAAGAAAATGTTGGATATATTTTCTTAAAGTTAAAAGTGACACATTTGATAAATTCAAAGAGTATAAAGCCTTTATTGAAAAGCGGATAGAGAAACACATCAGAATCCTTAAAACAAACAATGGAGGAGAGTTTGAATCTCTTCAGTTTGAGGATTTCGGCAAGTCAGCAGGAATCAAGAAAGATTTGACCGTGCCATATAACCCTCAGAAAAATGGAGTTGTTGAGAGGAAAAACAGGACAATTTGTGAGGCAGCGAAAGCAATGATGTTTGACCAGGATCTGCCAAATTCTTTATGGGAAGAAGCTACCTCCATTGTCGTGTATATTCATAACAGGTGTCCACATGCTACCTTGAAGGACAAGACTCTTGAAGAGTTATTCTCAGGGATCAAACCTGAAGTAGGGCATCTAAGGATATTTGGGTGTCCTGTGTATATTCATGTCCCTAAGGAAAAGAGGACAAAGATGGAATCCTCAGGAAAGAAAGGGGTTTTTGTGGGGTACAGTGAGAACTCCAAGGATTACAAGATTTATGTACCAGGTCAAAGGCAAATGGATGTAAGCATATATGTGACTTTCCTTGAGGAAGCCGCATTTAAGAAATCCAGAGAACTTCAGCAAGAATCAAAAGCAGTTCATCCAACTTCACCCTCTTCTGAAAATGAAGAGTCATATGATCAAAGGGAGGAACCTCATGAAGGGCCAAGTAATGAGCCCCTAGAACCTTCTGAAGTGTTAGAAAGAAATCTTGAATAAACTTCATCCAAAAGGATGCCAGGGTGCCTTAAAGAAATAGTGTAGGAAGTAGAAAGGATAGCTTCTCCCAAAGGAACTTTCAGGGAAAGGAAGAGGCCTCATAGGTTTGTAGGCTATGTTACACTGATGAGCAGTATTAGTTATTTCAAACCTTATTCATTTGAAGAAGAAGATAAATTACAAGTATGGAAGGATTCCATGCTTGAGGAATACAGGTCTATTATAAAGAACAATGTTTGGTACATTGTGTCAAGGCCAAAAGACAAATCATTGGTTTCTTCCAAATGGATCTATAAGATCAAACATACAGCTGATGGAAGTGTGGAAAAGTTCAAAGCAAGATTTGTAGCCAGAGGCTTCACTCAGAAAGAAGGATTCGACTACGAAGATACTTTTTCCCCTATAGCCAGGTATACCTCCATTTGAACTATTATTGCTTTAGCTTTCATTCTTGGTTGGAAGTTACATCAAATGGATGTAAAAACAACATTCTTGAATGGAAATATTGAACATGAGTTCTTTGTGGAACAACCAGATGGTTTTTTACTGCATAACAAAGGCACTCATGTATGCAAGCTAAGGAAGGCCTTGTATAGTCTTAAGAAGGCTACCAAAGTTTGGTATGATAGGATTGATGGATTTCTTAAAAGCCTGGGCTTTCAGAAAAGTTATGTTGATGCAAATATGCACTTCAAGATAAGAGGTAACCAACCTGTTATACTAATCCTCTATGTTGATGATCTATTTCTAACAGGAGATGAAGGGATAATAGCTTGTTGTAAGAGGGAGCTAACCTCATAATTCAAGATGAAAGACTTAGGCTTGATGCATTACTTCCTAGGATTGGAAGTGTGGCAAAGGTAGGGCGAGATATTTCTGGCACAAGGAAAATACATAGTGGATGTACTAAACAGGTTTGGTATGATGGATTGCAAATCCATGTCTACTCTGATGGTTACCAACCTGAGGAAGCTGCATGATTCTGATACAGGTTTTGATTTGGTGGATCCCACCATGTATAGGCAGTTGATTGGATCATTGATGTACATGATCCACACTAGGCCAGATATATGCTACGCAGTGATATCAATGAGTCAGTTCATGACTGAACCGAGACAAAGACATTGGGTGGAAGAAAAGCACATCTCGAGATATCTCAGAGGGACCATTACTTATGGTCTGAGATATACATCCAATGGTGGTGTATTTCTACATGGGTATGCAGATGCTGACTGGGAAGGAAGCCCAGTAGATCGGAAGAGTAATTTTGGATACTTCTTCAGTTTAGGATCTACTATGATCTCTTGGTCAAGACGGAAGCAGGGATCCATTGCACAGAGTACAACAAAGTTTGAGTACATTGCAGCAAGTGATGCTAGCAAGGAAGTAGTATGGCTCAGAAAATTGGTTTATGGGTTGTTTGGTGACTAGCTCGAGACGACGGTGGTTCACTGTGATAATCAAAGTTGAATAAAATTGACAGAGAACCCAGTATTTCACGACAGGTCAAAAAATATTGGCATGAGGTACCACTACATCCGAGACTTGGTCCAGAGAAAAATTGTAAAGTTATAGTACATAGCCACGAGCGAGCAGGTAGTTGATATCCTGACCAATCCTCTGACCTCGAGACAGCTTGTGCAGCTGAGAGGAAAGCTTGGTGTGGCTGAGAATGACTCCCTCACTGAGAGGGAGTGTTAAATTTGGCAGCATCGACGATCATTCTCCAATGAGAGGCCATATGGGCCACCCTGAGGCTAGCCAGGGAGATTTGGAGAATCAACCAGTCTTGTGAGGTATTGACAAAAGCCAGGGGGAACATACAACCTCTATGAGTCAAACCAAAATTTAGGACGAACAAGATGCTATGTGAGTCTAATGAAAAAGTCGGGGGGAACGTACAACCTATGTGAGCCTAGTCAAGCCTTGTGAGCCATGAGAAAAATTCAAGGCACCTATTAAAAGTTAGGTTGAATATAAAATTCCTATGAGCTATAAACAAACGATATTCCTAATATTGCAAATGATATAAATTTATTGATCTAGTGCGTTGGCACATGTAACATTATCCACCATGAAGAGAATTTTGAATTGCCTTGTAAAGACTCAACTTGTAATTGAAGTCTTAAGTCTGGTTCTATTTTAGAACTAAAGTGTAATGTTGAGTTGCAACTGAAGTCTTAAGTCTAGTTCTATTTTAGAACTAAAGTGTAATGTCGAGTTGCAACTGAAGTCTTAAGTCTAGTTCTATTTTAGAACTAAAGTGTAATGTTGAGTTGCAACTAAAGTCTTAAGTCTAGTTCTATTTTTGAACTAAAGTGTAATGTTAAGTTGTAACTAGTATCAAGTCTAGTTCTAGGTTCGAACTAAACAATACCAGTCTCAAGTCTAGTTCTATTTTCGAACTAAAGTGTAATGTTGAGTTGTAACCAGTCTCAAGTCTAGTTCTAAGTTTGAACTAAAGTATGAAGCTGAGTTATGATTAACTCATGCAAATAGGTTATTGTTTCGAGTCTCTCCTCTTCTCCTCTTCAGCTTATATAAGCATAGGTCGACCCGTCTCTTCAACACAGTTTTGATATGTAGGTTAAGGGAGAAGCGATAGAGGAGTATATCAGTGATAAATAGGCAGCATACCAAAGCAGCATATCATTGCTATATATCAACAATAGAGGCATCGTATCAGAGGTGTATTTCAGCAAGGTATTTTTAGGTCTTTGTCACGTCAGAGTCATTTTGGCAAGCTCTTTAAGAGAAGAACATTCATGGTGGATATTTGTAAGTGATCTTACATTATTTATGCAATAAAGGAATATCGTTTGTTGGGTTTTTTCTCCCTGTACAATGTTTCCCCAGGGTATATGTGTTGTTGATGTGCATGCTTACTCATCTACATAGTTATTGCTATTTGATTATGATTTGGTATTGTTGAAGTGTATTAAGCTGGAATCAAAGTATTGAAGAAAATAAAAGAATCAATCTGCATAAGAAATCAAGCTTATGATTTAACAACTACTACTCTTGCAAAGAATATAACACATACCCAACACTTACATCTAGAGATCAGTTCAAGGAGAAGAGATAACAGAGGTTTCCACAAGTGGGTTTTAGCAGAGTGAATCCACCTGAAAGGGTTGTGTCATACAAATATTGATGTATAGTATTTTTGTACGTGTACGTGGGCGCCAATGAAGATAGTCTCATATATGCAAGTGTGCATAGTCTCATATATGTAGGTGTGCGGAAGGGAAAGTCGTGTATACCTCCAAGAGCATGTAGATCTAGATCGTACATCGGAACATACTTTCCCAAGTTTGTATGTAGTTTTATTTCTCTCAATGGGCCATTATCCCTATTACAAGAGCCCTGATTTTAGCATAATAAAATCATTCTCAACATTATTTTTCCCTTCAGGGTTTTTCTAGGCGTATCTACCCAAAAATATTGGTGTTTATGTGTACATGATTTGGTTTCCATCTTTGCTTCCACTAGATTTATCGAGTTGAATATTTTAGCATTATATTTTTGTTTTGTGAGCTGCTAATCTAATTTGCAGTAACGAAATCACTACATAACAAGATATCTAGGTGATGGAGTAAGGGGATTTCAAAATGGTATTGGAGCATATGCTTTGAAGGTAAGCCAGATATTATATCCATAGTAGTTGATAGCAAATCTATGATATCTGGAGGAGATATTATTAGATCCATAACAAGTAGGAATAAATCGAAGGACAGATTTCAGGAGAATATATGTGATAAGGCATAACTAGGGTTTTGCAGTTGTATGGAGTTGTATGTAGGTTGCAAGAAGGGATAGGAGCGTAGGTACATGGGATTCTTTGGATACAGACACGAATACGTGGGTTTCTGTAAGCATGGGCATGTACATATGCAGGCTTCCTTAAGGGAGGGAGCATACATATGTGGGGGTTCAGTTGTGACAGGCGCGTACAAGTGTTTACAGGTTAGTACATCGGTACTTTCCAGCAGCAGGTTATTTCCAAGGAATTTTATTAGGTCTTAAGGGATGGAATAAATACCATTGAGAGTTGAAGATAGATTGGATGGAGCATCCAAATTCCTATCTTGAAAAGCAAGAGTAACTTTGGCATTGAAGGAGTATGACCTTTGGGAGTTAGTGGACAAAGTAGTTGTTTCACCGACAGATGCGGCATCTTTAGAATCTCACAACACGAAAGAGATTAAAATAGAGAGGGTCCTCTTGGATTTGGTGAAGGATCATATAATTTCTCACCTATCCAAGAAGAATACAGCCAAAGAGATGTTTGATTCCTTGGCAAGTTTATTCCAAAGCAATAACATGAATAGGAAGATGGTCTTAAGAAATAAACTCAGACCGATACGGATGTATAGATATAACAATGTTACCAACTATCTTATGAGGATCACTTAAGTACGTGATTAGCTTGCAGCCATAGGAGAGAAAACAAAAGACGTAGATCTCATGAATGTGGCATTTGTTGAGATTTATGTACCTTGGAAAGTGTTCCCCGTGTGTTTTTGAGATCCTAAACACACGTGGGAAGTACTATGTACTTTGTGCCTTGTACTTTATGCCTAATTTCACTTTGACTTAGGATATTTAAGTCAAAGGTGAAATTTGGTCATCTAAGCCTAAAATGTCTATTAATTCACTTTGTGGGCGATTTAGGTAACATAAAGTGAACTTAGGGAACTTAACCCAAAGTGGGTTTGAGAGTGATATTATTATGGGATGATCTCAACCTTTGATTATACTTGAGATGGGATGATCTCAATGGTCTATTTTTTAGGTTTCGTTATGGAGGTTAAGGAGGGGCGCAAAAGGAAAGGAGGAGCTCATTCACTCATTTGTTCACTTGGAGAGTTTGAGAGAGAGCATGAGGATGAGGTTTGTTTCATGTGTTGAGGCTAGCTTGGGTGCTTTTATCCATGGAATCATCCAGCAAGCTCATGGCCTCATTTATTTAGTGGGGAGGTTCTTTCTTGGAGGAGGGTGCACTTGGTGAGGAGGGCGCATCATCAATAGGGAGGAATTTCAAAGCTCTGATTGTAGTGAGGTATGCTTCAGAGGGAGTCTACTTGTCAGTATCAGAGTATTGTGGAGGGGTTTCTTCATAAGAGCTTCCAGTTGGCATTTATCTCCAGTTCAATGGTCTTGTTAGAATTTATGGAGGGTGCACCATCCTAGGGTGCTCTTGCTTCAGTTGGACTTGTGTTGCATCTTGGATCAAGATTCTATTGTATCAGGTTCTTCTATATATTGTACCTTTTGTATTCCACCTTCCATTCTCACTATATATACACTTATATTCCAAACTAGTTTTCCTGAGGGGGGCTTTATCCAGGTTCATGTTGACCACAAATACCTGTGTTAATTTTCATGTATGTTAGAGTTTAGAAATACGATATTTTCAGCAATAAATATCTGTAGGTGTGTTATATATATTTTGGTATGCATGTGCTAACCCTTGGTGACAAAAACTACATGTTAGAGCACCAAAATTGCTTATGTAACCACAACAAATCAAAAAATAATTTCATGAACTATTGGTTGTTATAAAACAACAGCAAAACCTTCATTGACAGTTGAAACATAGAGCCAACTTGAGTTCAAATACAAACCTAGTTGGCAGCTTGATAGGACCTGGAAAATCTTTAGCATTGAATGGTCTTCTCAAGTCTTGGGAACCATTTGTCAAAGGTGTTTGCGCTCGGGAAAATATCCCAGAATGGCAGAGACTTTGGGATGATTTCATCCAAGAAGAGACTTTGTAGGTGTCCAAAAGTAGCAAGCATGGAAGTAGCGATGATAAATTGTCTCTTGTCAGTAAGACAAGGAAGGGAAAAGGAAATATTTCTAGTAAAAAGGGTAACAGTGATGGAGGATCATCACAACGAGGGAAGAAGAAGGACTTGAGTAAAATCAATTTCTCCGTGTGTCATAAGAATGGATATTATGCATCTCAGTGTCTAGAGAAGAAGGAGGGTAAGGAAAGATGGAGACACCAGCATCAGCAGAGATGTAGCATGATGAGTTTGTAGAAAAAATTGAGAAGGATTACTCACTGGTTTCTTTCCTTTCTACCAACACAACTGTGAGGAGTGTATGGTTCTTGGACAGTGGTGCATCTCATCATATGAGAAAATCATGAGAGCTATTTAGTAGTCTAATGGAGAGGGACTCATATCTTCATGCACAACTTGGTGATGATTCCAACCATGTAGTGAGGGGAGAGGGAAAAATTACGTTCTAGCTTGAGTCAGGAGGTTTGTTAGATGCCCAGGATGTTCTTTACATACCAGGACTGAAGAAGAATTTTCTCTCGATCTCATCTATGCAGGACATAGGTTTTGTCGTTACTTTTCAGAGAGGGAAGGTACTCATACATCCAAAAAAATATAGCCCGGACAACGTAGTGTTCATTGGGGTTAGAGAAGCACTTTATACATGTTGTAGGGAAAGCCTATTCAGGATATTTTACATGATCGTGATAGCCTATGTGATTTTTAGCATGAGAGGTTGGGACACCTACTCTATAGGGATTTGTCTATTCTAAGGGGGGTTGTTACAGGTCTTCCAAGGTTCAGTATTGAGCAGTAGGGAGTGTGCAAAGGGTGTGCACTTGGCAAGAATTCCAAGGTTGATTTTCCAAGAAGCGAGAGTAGGTCTAAGGGGATATTGGATCTTATCCATTCATATGTGAGTGGGCCAATGTTAGTATCATCATTACATGGATCTTCATACTATGTGAAATTTATTGATGAATTTTCCAGGAAAACTTGGGTCTTCTTTATGAATACGAAGTATGAGGTCTTCAATCAGTTTAAGGATTTTTAAGCTCAGGTAGAGAACTAGAAATGTAATATATTAAGGTCTTGAGGTCGGTTTATGGGGGTGAGTACACCTCCAATGAATTCAAGTATTTTATCAAGGAGGCGGGAATCAAGAGGGAGCTGACAATCTCCTACAACCCTCAGTATAATGGGCTTGCAAAGAGAAAGAATTGATCCATCATTGGTTTTGCCAGGGCTATGATACATGACCAGGAGTTGCCTATGTTTCTTTGGGAAGAGGCATGCAACACAATAGTATATGTGAAAAATAGGAGTCCTCGTAGGATATTGGGGGACAAGACTCTGGAGGGGGCATTCTTATGAGTGAAGCCAGAGATTGTTCATTTGAGGATTTTTGGTTGTCCAATCTACATCCATGTGCCTATGGAGAAGACAATGAAGTTGGAGCCTTCATGATAGAATGGTATATTTTTGGGGTGCATCGAGACCTCAAAGGATTACATGATGTTCATTCTAGTGTAGAGGAAGACAATTGTGAGAAAATATGTTAAGTTCGAGGAGTCCTAAATAGTGACAGAGAATGAGGAGTAGCAGGCTCTAAAGGATGAGAAATAGTCAGTAGTTCAGAGTTCAGGTGGGGAGGAGGATTTATCACCTTTTAGTTCTATCAAGACACCCAAGTGGTTATTGTATACATTTAAGGATGTTGGTGAGGCTCCTAGAGTGTAGTCAGAGAGAAAATGCTTCCGAAGAAGTTTTTGAACTATATGGTGCTTATGAGTAGCATCATTGATGCTAAGCCTTCCAGTATTGAGGAAGCAACATATCAACAGGTATAGTGAGATGCC
This sequence comes from Picea mariana, assembly GCA_032191745.1. Classification (NCBI taxonomy): domain Eukaryota; kingdom Viridiplantae; phylum Streptophyta; class Pinopsida; order Pinales; family Pinaceae; genus Picea; species Picea mariana. Next base: position 77,424 of record JASDQU010739439.1, on the reverse strand, counting down.
ATGGTAGAGGATTACACCTCTATTATGAGGAATGGTGTTTGGGATATAGTTCCAAGACTAGAGGAAAAGTTAGTTGTGAGTTCCAAGTGGCTCTACAAGATCAAGAATATTGTATATGGTAGCATCGAGCAGCTCAAGGCGAGGTTTATGGAGAGAGGGTTCTCCCAGAAAGAGGGAGTGGACTATGAGGAGACTTTTTCTCCATTCACCGGGTATGCTTCTATTCGATTTGTTATTTTTATTGCTTCAGTTATGAGGTGGAGGATACATCACATGGATGTGAAAATAACTTTCCTCAATGATATCATCTAGGAGGAAGTATACATAGAGAGACCTTGGGGCTTTGAGGTACATGGGAGGTATTATCATGTGTGTAGGCTTAAGAAATCCTTATACAGACTCAAACAGGAACCCATGGCATGGTATTCTAGGATTGAAAAATACTTGCAGAGTATGGGATTTACCAAGAGTGAGGTGGATCCTGACTTGCACTTCATACTTGTTGGGGTAGATCCACACATATTGGTTCTATACGTTGATGATTTATTTCTCACAGGTGTAGAGAAGCTTATTGCAGAGTGTAAACAGGATTTAGCTAGTGAGTTCGAGATGAAGGAAATTGTCTTGATGCGTTATTTATTGGGATTAGAGGTATGACAAGTATCATGAGAGATCTTCCTTGGATAGGAGAAGTATGGTATTGAGAGAGATATTCCTTGGATAGGGGAAGTATGCAGTAGAGATATTGAGGAGATTTAGGATGGAGGACTGTAAAGCGATGGCTACACCTATGGTTACCAATCTGGAGAAGGTGATCACTTATGATTCATATTTGGAAGATCCTAGGATATACAAGAAGTTGATAAGGTCCTTGATGTATTTGGTCAACGTCGGGCCAGATATTTGTTTTGTTGTGAACACCTTGAGTCAGTTCATGGTGGATTCTAGGAAGCTGCATTGGATCGCAACGATACATGTGCTTAAGTACTTCAGAGGTACAGTGGAGTATGGATTGAGGTATGTTGAAGGAGATGGAGTGAAGTTCCATGGATATACAGACTTAGATTAGGCAGGGAGTGAAATAGATAGAAATATCACCTCGGGGTGTTGCATCATCTTGGGATCAATAGTGATTACTTGGTTCAGCAGGAAGCATAATTTTGTAGCACTCAGTTTAGCAAAGGCATAGTATATGGCAGCGAGTATGGATAGACGTGAATCCATTTGGATTCACAAATTGATTACAGGTTTATTTTCTTAGGAGTTTGAGCCTACAATGATATATTATGATAATCAGAGTTGTATCAAACTCTCTTACAATCCAGTATTCCATGATAGGTCCAAGCATATTGAGATCAGATACCACTTCATTCAAGATAGGATCAAGAAGGGAGCAGTGAAGCTTCAGTATATTTCCACAGATGAGTAGGTTGAAAATATTCTAAGCAAACCATTGAAGAAAGGGAAGCTTTTGTTCTTTAGAAACATACTTAGAGTGGTGCAAAATACCTTCCTCGCTAAGAGGGATTCTTGATGCATATAGCATCAGATAGGTATTTCCACATAGGCTTGGTGCCTAGCATGCGGAAGTCATCCAAAGCCTTTTTCTCTTGAATTTACTTTGATTAAAGGAATTATTAAAGTAAATTGATTTTATTTATTAATTATTTAATTAATTGAGTTATTTAAGGAAAATGCTAAAACTAATTAACATGTAATCTTAGCCATTAATATTAAGTGAGGTGAGAAGACATCTCAACTCTTAATCACTTTGGAGATTAGGGTTAGATTATAACTCAATATTATAAAAGGAAGGCTAGGGTGAAAGGAGGAAGACACTTGATACTTGTGTTGAGAGAGTCGACACAGAGAGGGTTGGATCATGAAGGACATGATTCAAGGAGATCTTGTATAGGTGGAGAAGGAATTCCATCTAGAGATCAGGTCAATGAGAAGAGAGAACAAAGGCTTAAAAAAGTGAGTTTTAGAAAATAAAATCTACATAATAGGGTTGTGTCATACGGATATTTTTGTACAGTATTTTAATATGTGTACGTAGGTGTGTAGAAGGGACAGTCGCATATACCTTGAAAAGCATGCAAATATAAGTCTTACAGTGAAACAGACTTTGCCAAGTTTGTATGCAGTTGTATTTCTCTCAATGGCCCATTATCCCTATAACAGGAGCCTTGATTTTAGCATAAAAAAATAATTCTCAACACTGGTTTTTCCTCTAGGGTTTTTCAAGGGGTATCTACCCAAAAATATTGGTGTTTATGTGTGTATGATTTGTTTTCCAGGTTTTCTTCCGCCAGATTTTTTGAGTTGAATACTTTAACAGTGTATTTTTGTTTTATGAGTTGCCAATCTGATTTCGAGTAAGGAAATCATTAGATAACAAGATACCTAAGTGTAATGACAACCGAATCTGATAATGACATTCTCAAAAGTGAATTGCGTCGTCATTTTTGTTGTACAATATTTTACTGGTGCAGTTTGGACCCATCACATTTGATATTTTGTGGAAGTAATACTATAGCACACACCTATCCAGCGCGCAAAAGGAGAGATTGGGCCCACAAAATAAATGGCCCACTTTTCAAAGGGTTATAAGGTTGTGACTGAAACCAATGGGATTTCATCACTTCAGCAAGGATTTCTAGTATGTTGACATACATCGTAGCATTTACAGTATTCCTTAGCATATCCAAAGAGTGAGGGACACCAAATTCATGTGCGTAGAACTTTTCACGTTGTGGCCTTACCTACATTGTTCCCTCTGGAAATACCTGCATGTGCTTCATACAAAATTGAATCTTGTTCATGGTCTAATGCACACCTGCGTAGGATTCCCTTTACTCCCAACTTATACAATTTCCTGACAATCGACTGATAATCTGCATTACGGGTCACCAATTGATTAATTTGAGCTTGGGTATACCTTAGTGGAGCCATTCTTGACATGAGAAATTCAGCAAGCTTGGCCAATTGATTAGGAAATACTTCGACTCAGAAGAGTTGTGCATCTTGGATTTCGTAATATAGGCTCTGAATAGCTTCTCTAGTCTCAAACCATGACAAATGATTTGGGCTGACATTATATTTTCCCATCTTGACCACAATCTTGAAGTCAAACTTATAAAACAGAAACAACCAACAACATATTCTTCCTCCTAACATCGGCTTGTTGACCAAATACTTAAGCGCAAAGTGGTCTGTAAATAATTTGAAAGGCGTCCCCAACAAGTAATGGTGAAACTTCTGCAAGGAATATACCATGGCGAGGCCTTCATGCTCCATTGTAGTGTAATTATTATTTCTTGCAACAAGTAAAATATACCAAATGTTAATTGTTACCTTCGTCTAGTTGCGTAAGAACTACTCCCAACACAATGGAAAAGGCATCTACATGAACATGAAAGATCTTAGACTAATCAGGAAAAACTAGAATCGACGGAGTGACTAACTTCTCTTTTAGAGTATCTAAGGCTTCCTGACATTCCTGGGTCCATACATACTTGGTATCTTTGCATAGTAACTTCTCCAGAGGGGATGCAATCTTTGCATAACCATGAATGAACCATTGATAATATCTTTTGACCCAATATCGCGCACAGCTCGCAGATCAAAGTGGGGGCCACCATATCCAATATGGCGACAATCTTAGCTTGATCAACCAACAATCCATCCTTTCAAATGACATGCCCCAATAGTTTTCCAAGGGGTGTAAAAAAGATGCACTTCTTAAAAATTAATGAAATATAGAGCTGGCGACATCGATCCAGCATCAACCAAAGGGCTTGCATGCGTTCTTTCAACAAACACAACACTGTCCAATCATCCAAATAAACTTCAAGAAACTTGCGAATAAATTCCTTGAAGGTCGCGACCACTATCTGGGAAAAAAATACGGGTGCATTTTTCAGTCCAAATGGCATCACAGTACACAAAAATGATCCACATTCCATCGCAAAGTTGATTTTTGCCTAATCCTCCTCAACGATTCGAACCTGATGATACCTAGAAATTCATCTGTGAAAGAGTAGGCTTCCCGTACTCCAACATTTTCCAGCACCTTATCCGTAAAAGGGTTATGGAAAGGGTCATGGATGCAAGCTGCACTAAGACTTCTCAGATCTATAAATATTTGTACATCACCAGTTTTCTTAGGTTGCACAACCATAGGACTACTCCAATCGAACTCTTCCACAGGGACAATGATTCCAGCATCCAACATATGATCCAATTCTTAGAGCACTTTTTCCTTATATTTGGGATTTAATCGATAAGGCCTCCTCTCGATTAATTTGGCATCCAACTTAAGCTAAATTTTCACATCTCCCAATGAACCTGCAATTTCCTTCATTTCTGAGAATCTATGGGGAAACAAGTCCTCATATTCCTTGAGTAGGTTGACAACTTGAGTGACAGTCTCCTTATCCCAATAATCTCCAATCATGGCCATTTTGGGTGCTTCCTGAGTGCTAATATTATGTTTCTTGGTCTTAATCGGATGACCATAGTTTGGTGCATCCATTTCTGTCACCTTTCCTTTCAGCATGCGCTCACCTTTGGATTCTTTGATCTATATTCCCCATGGGTCATCATCATCAATATTATCAACATCAACCTTCCAAAAAATGGATAGTCTCTTTCATTTTTTCTATTGGTCGGTGATATGAGCATACTACCTTACGTGTGGATTTCTTTTGTTGATGATGAAATATAATGTCCTTAATCCGAAGGAGGGCCTCTTTTGAGCTGGATCTTTTGTTGTGAAGTGAAATGTTAAGAAAAAATGTGAACTTACATGGGTCCACTCTATCATTTTCTTCTTGAGATCCTCCTAGATATACCAACTCCTAGGAACCATATCCATAGTATGAACGTACAGATGGACCCATTGGGTTCAAGGAATATTCTCAAAAGTCCAACATCATTCGCAAAAGGAAATGTGTTCCTGGGGATATTCAGTGCCCTTGTACTGGTTGGCCAATTCGAAGTGGGAGATGGGATGGAACCGTACTTTTATCAACTCAACCACCTATGCAAAAGCATGTATACTTGGATACAATTCATGAAAGTGTTCTCAGTGCAACATTCGATGGAACAAGTAGACAACGATGTAACGGATCCCTCCAACGGACAAGAAGCCTTCATCAATGCAGTTTTGTCCGTTACGACGTACTCCCAATGGTCAGATGGTGAGATTTCTGATCATAACTGTTGTTTTAACTGTTCGGGAACGACAATCTAATGGTTATATCTCTCTAACATGGCGAAGTGCCAATCTAAGTTGCTTTGATATTCTGGCGAAGTTCAAATTCTGGAGACCTTCCTTCTGCGAAGTCTTCTCTAGAACTTCATCTAACTTCTCTAACTTTGATTTCTTCTTGTTGGGCTTTCTATCCTTCTTCCCTATGATCAGTGTCTCGGTATTCCTCTTTCCATTCTGATTCTTATCTCCTCTTGGCATAGTAAATTTGCGATGTTGGTGGTCTTTCCTAAGGTTCAAGGGAAATACTTCTTCTCTGTCTGGGGTAGGTGCTCTATTATCCTATACAGACAGGTGTTTCAAGTCTTCTTGTGTTCTTTCAACTTCGACATCTAGATTTCTGGTCCTCAGTAGCTTCAACTAGTTTTCTTGTTCTTTCAGTAAGTGTGTTATTCTCTTAGCCATGAAGTCTCTTAGGTCCTGTTTTTTCTGTTATAAAGCTTCCTCTTCTTTTCTTCAGGTTTGATCTTTCTCAATTTATGTTTTTCCTAGTAACATAGCAAATGGGGTGCTATTCTTAATAAATTTAACAACCTCAAATTCTTCCTATGTTGAAGTTCCATGAGCATTCATAGATGTCTAGGTAAGTCTTCCACATAGGGTTATCAGCTTTCCTCTAAATAATCCTATTCCTCCCAATGAAGGAATCAAAGCAGGCTTTCCCAAAATTTCACAGGTTATTTTGGTCATGATATTCACTTGTGTTTCCTCATCCAGAACACAGTCTATGTCGAAGTCTCCTATTCTTGTTTCTATGCACTCTTTTTCTTTGAAGATCTATGATAAGTTGATATCTATGTGGTCATTCAGGGTTTCTTTCATTTGTAGTAATACAGTCTCTGATTCTTTCTGGGGTTTTGCCATGGTCTCGGTTTCTTGGTCTTCCTCGAGGTTTTCTTGTCTCATATTCATTCTTTCAACCTTATCAATCATTCTAGGGCAATCCGGAACTTCATGGTCCATATATTTACAACAAAGACAACTAGGTTTTCTACCAGGGCATTCCTTAGCAAGATTTCACGGTCTCTTGCAACTGTAACAAAGATTTAATCCTCTCTTTCTCTTAAATGATCCCTGACCTTTCTTGAATTGCGCACTAGGATCATGGTGGCTAACCTGTAGAAAATTCTTCCTAGGATCCTACATCCATTTGTTAGTCCAAAAATCCTTTCTATGCATAGGAATAGAATATCTTTCACAATTTCTATCAGATCTACTCATATCAAATCTTCTTTCTTCTAATTGTGCCCTATTTTTCAGAATAGGACAAAATTTATCAAACATACCTAGATCCATACTTTCGAAACAAAAATTTCCACTTATCTTACCTTTAACAGAGCACAAAGCTTTCAGATCTTATCTCTTCAATCAAAAACTTTCATTGTTCTTACCTTTATCAGAGAACAAATCTTTCATATCTTACCTCTTTTCTTCAGATCTGCCTCCTTTATTAGTATAGAGCTTCGCAAGTCAAGTAGAGTATTGCGTACTAGGGCAATAGATCTATGCACAAAGCTTCCTCTTTTCCTCATTTCCCAACAATCACAGTTTCAGGTCCCGCCAACACAACCATTTGTTGGTCACAGCGGTAGACCCAAGGTTCAATGCTTCAACAGCGCACCAAACAAACCCTAACTATCGGCCCTTTCGGCAACACCTGCGAAGTGGATGAAGTCTCACCCGAGCTAGAGGCAGGGGTGGTTGTAGGACTCATATGTCTGCAACCTCACTGGGACACAAATCTTTGATTACAATACCTTAACATAGCACTTAATAGTTATCATTCCTTAGTATCTAGCCTTTGTTTACAGCGCAGATAACCCTAATTATAGAGCATTGCAATATTCAACAAGATCCAACACATTCAAGCACTAAGAACATCAAAATAGACCAGATCGAGTACTCATTCACATCACCAAGCACTAAGCTATCGTATCAGATGCATATAAACATACATTATTGTACTAAGCATAAATCATATGAGCAATAAAACAACCATAATGCACAAAGCAACCATAACACGAGATATACGTGGTTCACCCCCAGCCTGGGGCTACATCCACCAACTCTTCTTCTCTTTATTTCCTTCTGTCAATTATCTACATGCACAGAGCCACAAGATCCTACTCCGCATAGGACAGGAGATCTGTACGCACTCCGTTAGATCCTCCTTCCTCGAGCTAGGTTATAGCACAAATCCCTCTTACAATCTACACAAGCTTCTTACATCCACTTGCACTTAGCTATGCCAATGTCCAACACAGCATGCACAAAGAATTTATAACTATCATTTGCACTTAGCACAACATCACACATATGCACATATCCTCTTCTCTTACATTGCCTAGACATTTATTTATACATTACAAAAGGGCCTAGACATGGGTAAACCCATGGGTCGACATCCCCATACCCATTACATAAGCCCAAAACCCAAAAAACCCTAAAATGGGGTCGAGATCCCATGATCTCCGCTTCGACTTGTGCTCCACCTTCGACAACTCGTCGAAGGCCCAAAAAGGGATCAAAAGTGACCAAGGATCTTCAAAACTTGGTCAAGGGCCAACAAAGCCTCATATGCTCATTCAACCCAACCATTTAAAAGGATAAATTCTCGAGCCCAAGAACCAGAGCCTAGCAAAGGAAAACGGCATGCCCGTTCCGCTAAATTTGACCAGTCATTAACTTCCTCTCTCTTAGTTACCTCTCATTGTTACAGGATAAATCGGTAGGTGCAAACACTAACAGATCTCCCTAGATCCACCTGGATCTAGAACAAAACAGGACAGGACACAACTCTTTCCCTAAGTTGTAGTCATTGAATCTACTACTAAGAAGGAATGAGTGACATACCTTTATATCGCTTCCTTAGGTCTTTGTTGTTCCCGCTTCGCTCCAGTGCTCTTGTGAAATCAAGTCCAAGACAACACAAACCAACCAAAGTGAAGATAGCAAAGTATATTCAATGTCAACTTATGCATATGATCAAGGAGTTATGCAATAAAATGAGAGTTATTTTATGGGAAAGGGACATGCCGCTGTATTATATTAAACGAAAGTAGAAGATACAACTGGATCGCCTTGATGTCGCAAGCTTCCTTTCAATGACCCTTGGTTCTAACACACACACTTGCATGAAGAATATCGAATACAACTTGATAGACCAAATAGAGTCTTCAAGCTTCTGTCCAAGCAGATTCCTTCACACAATTCTTTCACCAATTCTTCATTCAATCTTGCTTAACCTTTTCCATGGGAAACCTTTCAATATATAGGAGAAGGAGAGATGGTTAAATGGATGAGGATGATCCCACTAGATCTGAGAAGTCAGTAGGATACCAACCATGCGAATGCCAACTCATTTTCTAGAAGATTCCCTTCTAGAACCTTCGTGACCTCTTCTCTTTTCCAAGCTTTGAAACAGGTTCGCACCCTACCTATAGAGCAGACTGCGAACAGTTCACACCCTAAGTTTGGGTTGCCTGCGATAATGAAGGATTTTCGCACCTTGTAATATAGGCAGCCTGCGAACTCATCTTAAAAATGTGTTTTTTGGAAGGAGACAGCAGTCACTTTTCTCAGGAAAAAAGTCCTTGTGGGAGCCTGAATACATCACTTGTAGAGACATCACCAGAGTGACCAAAATCATGTGTAACAGAATTCCCCCCAAAGTATGAGGCTGGGACTGGTGACAGCCGAAATACTTTGTAAAATGTGTGTGTGTGTCAGAAACAAGGAGCGCACCTAATCAAAAACCTGTAAACAACCAAGCATCTGCAGAATATAATACCAGTTCTAAGGTAGGCATTCCCATGCTCAGATCACAAATGAATGGAATCATAAACGTAGGTCATGGCCACCAATCATACACCATGGATCCATGTCGTCAAAGTGCTACATAGCCACCCAAAATACACTATGGATCTATGTGAGAAGAATTGAATTAAAACGACATAGTCACATGACATACAAAGTGGATCTATGTGATGATACAAATCATACATAATCCATCGCAGCCTGGATCAAAAAGATGAAACCCAGGGTCTTCAATCTCATCACCTGAAAGTACAAATATAGCCATGTGATTACATGTGCTGAAGTCGAACATGGTAGAAACCACTTGATTACCGGTCATTGATGAAAACCGTTAACAAGTGCGAGGGAGATCACCATTGATGTCAATGACTCCCAAGGTACCAAAGTACAATCCGAACGAATGTGAATGCATGATCCGAAGTCGATCACTCGACGGAATCTCTCGATCAGGGATCAATGATGTTAAACCCCTCTCGAAAGCAAAGAGACCTTCCATTAAAGCATGCAGGTTCCAAGGTACTAAATGATTTCTAAGTCTCATTTTTGGATAATGAGTTGGAGTCGACGGAACAAGACTCGTCACAGAAGGGCCTTGATGTATCCCCCATCAATGACATGAAATAAGTAACATATTTTGAGGGTGAAACAAAGTATGAATACAGGTTGAAACGGACACAGGGAAGGTCGACATAGTAAGAATGGACAACTGCAGATGGCCGACTCAATAGAGGGCTCATGTGAACTTCACTTGAACATATGAACGACACGACCAAGGACTTGGCAGCACTGACCCAAAGATGACCCAAGATATGACCTTGTAGCAAGTCGAACGAGAGACAAATGGATTTCCCAACCCGGATTCAAATGACGAACAGGGGGTGTCATGTTCAAGAGTGACGCTTACTGCCATTAATATGAATACGAAAACACATCCCTTTCCCAAAATTTCCCCCACCATTTTTGGCGAGTACCTCTTTATTTTTACACAAGCTTGAGGAGGATAACATATGCTTGTCAATGTAAGCTCATCCTTCGGATGAGTCCCTCAGAGTATGTTTAACGAACCCTAGGAAGGAGTGGTTTGGTCCCATTGCGGGTCTTTCGATGTTTGTTTAATAAGTCCAAGGATAGAAAACTCGGGGTTTTTTCATGTTTTGAGTCTGAAAAACACTTAAAGAGAACTCTCTCAATTCCTTTTTTATAAAAGAGTTCGACGAGACCGAAAAAGTGATAAACTATCGCCCGTCGAACGTTTTTTCAAATACTTTAACAAGCGTGAAAAGAACAAGATTGTTCGGCCATCTTTTCGTTTTTATGGAGCGTGAAAAGAGCTTAAAGGATACTCCTTAACGTTTGTCATTTTTGTGTTACCATGATGAGTACAAAAAGACGAGAAAAAGTATACTCAGTTATGTTCTCATATATTTTCGAGTGTGAGAATGAACGAAGACTGAGATTGAGGTTTTTTCTAAAAAACCCTAAAAAAGTAGTCGTACAAGAGACAAAATAAAAAACACTTGTACCCCCTCATTCGGACTTCGAAGTTGCGATATCTGTGAAAAACCACACTCACAAAGTTGTTAGGGTATTAGGTTTTAAAAACAAAGCAATGAAAATAATATAAAAAATTAATAAAAAATAGTAAAAAGTGAATAAATATGGGTAAAAATGGATTTTTACCATTTCATTGTGATTTTGCCAAAAACTTGTCCAACATACCTCATTTTCCCCCAAATTTCTTTGCTCGATTGTGGAAGGCACAAGCGATCATTCGGCGAACTGTTTCAGCCAACGAGGTAATCTCTTGATTCTCTAACTTTTCCATGGTTTATTTTTTGTTTTTATTGGCAATTTTTTGGGTTTTGAGTCCATTTTAGGGTTGGAACATGTGCCCAAGCATTCTCGCAGGTGGGCCATGCGGGACTTGCGATAATCTATGATTCTCGCAGGTGGCCTTCAGAGAACCTATGAGAATCTCACGCTGTGCAAAAGGCTCACCTGCGGAGGCAGAAAAATGGATTTTGAAGTAAGGTTTTGCTCAATAAAAATTATGCAAGAGTTTAAAACAAGTTGTTGACTCCCCTCTCATGGATCTTTTGCAGGTGTTTGACCATCACAATGTTGGAATGGAGAGAAAGAGAACATGAGGAGGAGGACGCCATTGCCACGAATGACCCGGGTACAATCGCTGCCCTCCAGTACTGTGGGCTCTTGAAAGTTTTCAAGATTCTGAGCATGAGGGCCCAACTCAGGTTGTTGGAATACCTGGTCCACATGTGGGACGTGGACCAATAGTTATTTCACGTAGGATTCCATACGTTGACCCTAGATATTGAGGATATGTATTTTCTAATGGGGTTGTCACGGCGTGGATACCATGCTACTTTGACTGGAGGCAGAGGCGACAGACTCCCTATGAACGAGTATTGTCGCCAGTATTGTGTTCCCGAGGCAGAGAGGAGCAAGGGTAAGGTTTCCATTTGGGGGGTCCAAGATCTGACCCTACGGACCATTTTTTTTACTATTGCATGCATGGTTGGGAGCGCGGCTCCGCACATGGATCTCCAGAGCTATTTCCAATATGCCATAGCGTTCATAGAGCCTCGGGTCTTCAATTGGTCGGATGCAGTTCTCTGCAGTATGAAGAGACAATTGATGAAGTGCAGAAAGGGTGACTTGAAGCAGTTTGGGTACAGATCACTTTTGGTGTCATTCTTCCTTGAGAGGGTCCCACTGTTGCGACTACAGGTTGATTGGGGTTTACCGGCCCCACAGGATCTGAGGATGCTGAGGTGGTGCAACCTCATGGCTCGACACGTAGTAGGGCCTATAATCAAGTATAATGATTCATTTTTTAACTGGTTGAGGCCCCAGATGTTGATGATTGACGACTACGCATATGTTGGTTTGGATTTCCGAGGGGATCCGGATTTGGTCCTGCCCGAGGATGCTCAGTGGGGTGACTTAGGTAAGAAGTACACATTTTATTCCTTTTAAATGTTTTTGCAAATTTTATCATATGAAATGTTTTTATGTTTATCCAAGAACTAATCAAAAAATTTATTTTTGATGACACAGATGTGGGGCCATATCGACCTCCAGGAACGTCTCCTATTCAATGGCAAGGAGAAGCAGCTCTAGTGGCGAGATGGGATGCCAAAGACTACGAGGTAGTGGAACAAAACTTGGAGGGGTTGACCACGGACGTCCCAGATATTGTTATTGGGGAGATCCCGAGACGTTACCAGCGCCATACTGTGGGCGTGTCCGAGTCTCTCAGTCGAATGCTCCGTAGGGTATCCCGAGCAGTTGTGTGTTATCGTGAGCGTCATCCATGACGCTACTTTGTAGAATCTATGGGCTTCGTAATTTGAGATTTTGATCCTTGGACAAAAACTTTTTGTAAAAACTTTTGATCATTATATACATATATACGGCTTCTACCGGTTTATTTTGTGTTGTGTTATACATGTGATGTGTGATTGGTTTATAAATGTCCCAAATTTCTGTCTAACACATAGTTAGCTAATGCATCAGCCAATGTATTTAGACATCTAGGAATGTGCTGATATTCGATATAATCAAAATAACGTTCCAAGAGGCGAATTCGTAAATATACCCGTAATAAAGTAGGACTTCGGATAACGTAGACGTTACTTAACTGTAGTACTACTAGCTGTGAATCGAGTCATATAACCAAGTGGCGGATACCAAGCGAAATAGCATCAATCAACAATTCGATGACGGTGCTATATTCTGCAATATTATTGGTCGCACGACCGAGGCACACACCTCGTAGACTGATAAGTTCATTTGTAGGGGCATAAATTGCCCACGCAATAGAAGCAAGGTTCTGAGTACTACGGCTAGCACCATCGACGAAGCCAATGTGGGGTGGCGAAGACTCCAACATCTAGAAACCAAGCACAATGAAAGATAAGCGGTCGATCGCAGAGACCAAATAATGAAAAAGCATACTAAAGTAACAAAAAGTATGATACAATAAAATACAAGCACTCATGCACAGGTGATCTTAAGCATAGTACTTCTTTAAGTACAACCCATTTCTGGGTTCACTCAAAGGGATACCGTCATAGTCCACTAACTCGTAAGTTCCTTTCTCCAAAACTCGTCTGACGATATAAGGACCTCGCCACATAGCTTCAAATTTCCCAGCTCCTGGCATATCCTGATCTTGTTCATAAAGGAGAACCAGATCACCTTCGGAGAAAATGTGTGGCTTGACATGTTTTTCGTATTGGGTTTTGACGCATTTCTTCTGGGCTTCTATAACTAGGGTGGCGTCACGACAGGTTTCGTCTAATTGCATGAGATACAACAGACGTTCTTCTTCGACAGAAGTGTTTGGGAGAAGTTTGACCGCTAGTTTTAGGGAGGGTATCTCACATTCAATCAGCAAGATGGATTCTAGACCATAGACTAACTGGAATGGTGTAAACCTGGTAGCAGACTTAACGGATGTCCGGTAAGCCCACAATGCTGAAAACAACATCGTGTGCCAACTCGTTTTGTGAATCCCTATCATTCGTCGAAGCATGGTAATGAGGATTGTGTTTATTGCTTCAACTTGGTCATTGGCTTGTGGGTAATAGGGTGTTGAGTTGTCATGGCGAAGACCCAACTTTTCAGTGAGTTCGGACATCGTGAAGTTTTTAAAGTGGCTACCGTGGTCAGTAACGATAGCTTGAGGAAAACCAAACCGAGCAATGATGTGATTGAATATAAATAATGTTGCAGTCCTTCCGGTATTGTCGAATGTTGGCATCGCCTCAGCCCATTTCGTAAAATAATCTACGGCTACAATAATGTTTCCATGCCCCCCGGCCGAGTGAGGGTGACATGTCATGAAATCGATACCCCATTTCGCAAAAGGACCAACGGAGACAACAGGGTGTAGAGGAGCAGGGTGTGATCGTATTTTATTGTTGTAGATTTGGCAAGCATGGCATTTTTGGACAGAAATCATACAATCGTTGAATAAACAAGGCCAGAAATACCCCGCTCGTAAGATCTTCTGGGCAGTAGCATACCCAGACATGTGACCACCACAGGCTCTAGAATGGCAGTCATTGAAGGCTTTCTCAGCTTCGTCAAATGTGAGGCAGTGTCGAAAAATGGAGTCAATCCCACGACGATAAAAAGTATCACCTAGGATAATATACTGACGGGCTTGGTAGCGTATTCGTTGGCAGACAGTGCTAGACAAATTGGGCCTAAAAGTCTGGGTCTAGAGATATATGATGATATCCCGTATGAAAGGTCATCGGAACTAATCAGGAAAAGGGATTCATTGGGTAATGAATCTGCTGCTACATTTTCTGTCTCAGAGTAGGGAAGGTCACATATCAACTCGGCAAACACCAAGGATTTCTTGGACTTAGAGCGTTCGAATTCTAAGTCAAACTCCTAGAGTATTACGATCCATTTGGAGTATGTTCCCCCTAGAAATTGGCATGTAAGAATGTGCTACATAGGGTTGCAGTTAGAAATTACCATAGTCTTGCGAGAAAGGATATTGTGCCGGAAACGTTGAATAGCTTGGATGGCTGCCAAGGCCAGTTTTTCAACATGTGAATACTTGGTTTCGATAGTCGTGAGACTCCGACTCAAGTAATAGATGACATATTCGTCGTGAGAATCATCCTCCTAGACGAGAACCATAGTGATGGTATAGTCCGAGGCTGTGAGGTAAAGGAAATAATCCCAACTGTAATCAGGTGGGAAGAGTAGTGGGGTACGTGTCAAAGACGGTTTCAAAGCTTCGAAATCTTTGTTAGCAGGGGTATCCCATACAAATTCAGAACCTTTCTTCAGTAGTCACGTAAATCCAAGAGTTAGCTCAGCATAGTTCTGGATGAAACAACAGAGAAAGTTTGCCTTCCCTTGCAAACTTTGTAACTGGCGAAATGGGGAAGGAGGAGGGAGATTGAGAATCACCTCGACCTTCAAAGGATCTACCCTAATCCCTTGACGTGAAACAATAAAGCCCAGAAGTCGGTCGGATTCTACGCAAAAAACACATTTGTGGAGATTGAAGCGTATATGGTAAAACTGACATCGAAGGAAAATGGCGCGGATGTGTATTGGATGATCTACACAATGCATGGAATGAGAGGGTAAGTCATCTAAATATGGCTGCACGATGTGCTTTATATCGTGAAAGGCGTAAGATATAGCACATTGAAAAGTTGTGCTGGCATTCTTTAAACCGAATGGAAGTTTCCGGTAGGCAAAAGTGCCCCAAGGACAAATAAAAGAGGTCTTGTGTTGGTCTGCGGATACGATATTGATTTAATTATATCCCGAGAAACCATCCATCAGAGAGAATATTTCACTTCCAGCACAATCATCGACGATCCGGTCAATGAAGGGGGTAGGAAAGATGTCTTTAGGACAAGCTTTGTTAATGTCCCTATAATCAACGCACACGCGGATTGTGCCTTGTTTCTTGTCAATTAGAACAAGATTGGAAACCCATTCAGTTAGAGCCACAGGGTAAATAAAGCCAGCTTTGAGAAGTTTCTCAACTTCAAGCTTGATAGTGGTTCTTTTATGTGGGTGGACCAGACGAAGTCATTGTCGGACGTCATTTCTTCATAGCTCCATGCGACGACATCATGAAATTATTGGAAAAGAGACTTGTAGGTGACAACTTCGTCATCGGAACACGAAGCTCTGATATGCACATTTTCGACAAATCTAGGTTTGATGGATATGTCGAGGGGGATGGTGGGTGAGATATTACTTAAGTTCCCTTCGTAGAATGTATCGTGTGTAGACTCGGAAATGGTAGAAATGATGACAACGATCGACGGGGTTGGGAGTCATTGGTAACCCTTGATGGTGCATTGTTCCAGGAGGAGGATGGAACGACGATGTCTGTTGTAACAGATATTGAAAATTTCCGATAGGCACTTTCACCCAAATTTAACAACAGTATCCTTCAAGTTTACCAAGTTTATCACTGTGCTAAGGCTCAAGATCCATACCTCACCATTCGGATTTAACCCTGTCTGCATGCATAGGACAGCTTGAGTTATTCATTTTATTTCGTGAACAATGATATCAATTTATGTGTAGTTTGTTTGGGTTGTGATATGAATTAAGAGTGACAACAGTGGGCATACAAATTTCAATACAATGAGGCCAAATGTGGCAACACGCTCTCTCATACTCCCCTCCAAGGCTCCTCTAATGGATTGTCTTTGCTTGTTCATTGTCTTCACCTATATAATACCATTTCTCATGATGCCAAGAGCTCTGCCACAAACATGATGTGATCCATAGGGACCTCAAGCCAGAGAATTTCCTGTTTGCGAACAGAAAGGAGAATTCACCTCTTAAAGCCATTGATTTTGGATTATTTGTATTCTTCAAACCTGGGGATCGCTTTTCTGAAATAGTTGGTAGTCCATACTACATGGCACCGGAGGTTTTGAAGAGTAATTACGGACCTGAGATTGACGTGTGGAGTGCTAGTGTTATTCTGTATATTTTATTGTGTGGTGTGCCACCATTTTGGGCTGAATCAGAGCAAGGAGTTGCTCAGGCGATTCTTCGTGGTTTTGTAGACTTCAAAAGAGAGCCATGGCCAAAAATTTCCGAAACTGCAAGAAGTCTTGTACACCAGATGTTGAGCCTGATCCCAAGCGACGATTAACAGCTCAGCAAGTAATTGAGCATCCTTGGTTACAGAATGCCAAAAAGGCTCCAAATGTTCCCCTCGGTGATTTTGTGAAGTAGCAGGCATGCATGAATCATGATACATCCTTCATGGCCCTCTAGTAATGGATAATCGAGACTCATGCGTCCTCGTTTCAAGGATCAATTGCACCGCTGAAAATGGAAAAAAACTATATTAACATCTTGTTCTGCAGAATTTGGGACTGATCCGCGGGAAGCTATCCAGCTCATATGGATCTAGGAGGAGATCTAGGAGCGGTTGTCAGGTCCAGCAGACAGGATTGCAGTCATGCGAGAATTGATGAACTCAACTTCGATTCCTGTAATCTGCTCGACGACGGTGGTGTTGTTCCCATTTCCTATTCCAATTCCAATTCCATTTCCATTTCCATTTCCAACATAGTAACATATCCTCCTTTCTACGATTGTAATCCCTTGAGATCCCAATATTTGCCTCCGTCTATGTTCGAAAGTCTTGATTATTATTATCATCACGTGGCGCAGAAGGTCTCTTGGTCTTATGGAACTGCGGGTTCCTCGCTGTCACCAGATGGAAAAGCTGAAGGAAAGGATCAAACCCATGACCTAATCATGCCTACAACTAGTACTACTTCTAGTAAGCAAGAAGAACAAGCGAGCGGCCGAATTAGGTTTGATGTTGTCCGTCCTCGCCATATTTTATCGTCGTCTCCGCCGAGGGCTATACATGTAAAATCTCTGCCCAGATCTCTGACAAGACAAGATGATCCATCTGCCAAAACGTCGGACAGTGAAGCCGACTGTATTCCTTCTTCACCTATTAGAACGGAATCTACAGCCGAAAAGATAGACTCCAACAAGACGACTGCATCGAGAACGAATAGAAGAAGAAACCAACAAAGGAGGACAATATGCATTCCTGCAATAGAAGGGTCATGGAATAAACCAGGAGGTGGCCCATGGAATGGCATGTCTTCACCATCACTACTCTCCAGCCATTGTTCATGGCGATCTGAAACCTTCCAACGTTTTATTGGATGAGCTGATGAGCACCTATGTTGGAGATTTCAGTATTTCATGTCTGATGATCTCGGCAGCAGTGCAGGACGATTCAACAACAACAATTCCATGTCGATGCATCCATCTATACATATTTTGGAAGCAAACAGAACCAGAGTTGCTACTGTGATAATCGCCCCCAAGGATTCTTATCTGCTAGTTCCTCAGGATTATTGGATGCCTGTATGTGCTGGTGACTTCAGAGCAAGGACAGTTAACAGAAAATTAAGTAACAAGTGCGTCAAGAGTGACAGTAGGCATAAAATTTGTGATAACCGAGGTGGGATCGAGGTCTGCACTAGCTGTTGCATATTTTTCATCGAGAGGACCAAATCCGTTGAGCTCGGGCATTCTGAAACCCGACGTGATTGCGCCCGGCAAGAACATAGTTGCGGCGTGGTTACCTTATTGTGTTGTTAAGTACGTAGGAAGTGTTCCATTAGAAGCCGACTACGTTATGGATTCAGGGATCATACTGTCCACTTGTCAAAGGCTTAGCAACGGTTTAAAGAATGATTAGTAACAGCAGAGCATCTGGCAGTCGCAAAGTTCCATGAAGGTGAACCATTTCATATTCCCCGGAACACAAAGAGATTGATTTTGGATTTTTCTTTTAAAAGACTGATTGATGTAACAGAGGCGTGGGGGCGACTTGGGGAAGAAACCTCTTTGGAAGAGGGGTTCCTTTGTATGCTGAGTTAATTTGTAAATCCGTATTGGAGTAATATAGAAGATGTATTTACTTGAGACTGTGATATTCATCACGATTGATTCTTTCAGTATGTTCTTCCTTATTTCAGTTGTGTTAAATCTATTTGGAATTCATTTTATATGCTCCTTACCCACAGTTGATATATATGTGTTTTCATTATCATATTGTTTATCTCTTCCTTATTTCAATTGTGTTAAATTTGTTTGGAATTCATTTTATATGCTCCTTACCCACAATTGATATTATGTGTTGCGTTCTATGGTGACTGGTCAGAATTCGTTCGAGATAAGCACTCTACATCTAGTTATCATCCTTCTGTCTTTTTCCTCTAAAATCATAGTGAAAATTCCTCCTTGATAGATGCTTTCACTTTGATGGTCTTTTCTTTTCTTTTTCTGCTACCGCATCATGATTATCAAATCGCTAAAAGATAGACTTACTTTGCCTCACTTTCCGCAAGTTATATGATCACTACTATTATCTCCTTTCTTCAGTTTTCACTTGACTCCATGCCCAATGGACTGTTTCCCTGGTCCAACCCCCAAACTTTAAAAATCCAAAACTATCATTTACCCATAAATCTGCCCACCATTTCACACTTACCGAAGATCATGTTGTGACATTGTTCGAGAGATCCCTCTCGGGTTGGGAGGGGGAAGCTTCCAATCCAAAGTGGTTCGAGGTTGCCTCAGGATTGATTTGCTGCAACCCAAATTCAGTTCCGAGTGTCAACAATGTCCATCGTCCCAAGGGGTATCTTCCACAGACATAACAAACATAATCATCTCGTCTGTAGGAAAAATGATGCGGAATGGATCTGGATATAAATCACCAAGAGAGGGGGTAGAAGGGGTTGTCGATTGAATGGCTTATTAAGCAGATTCAATCGAACTCAAAGGCATTTTGTCACCATAACGAAGATGATCGTTGGGGTTGGGTACCATCCATGGGTCGTAAGACGCAGGGGTTCTATGATCAGAGGTGGAGATCACGTTGATCGAGGCAACAAATGGATGTGGAACATCAGGTGGTGGAATGGGGAAAGTACCCATCAAAGAGGAATCTTTAAGAAGACCCACACCGACGTTCTCATATCTAGGGAGGGTTTTGCAATGAAAGGTACGTTGTCGGTATGTGCATCAGAGTGAAAGAAGGCCAATTGGTCTATGGTAATGACTTTTCCTTGATGTAGGAAATGCATGACATGGAAAAGGGTGGACACAACTGCACGCATGGAATCGATCCAGCTACGGCCAAGTAGAAGGTTGTAATCGAGAGGAGCGTCAAAGACCTCCACTTCAACGTTGATCATTTTACCTTCTAACGTAATAGGCAACAAAGGGAGGACACTATAAGGCTTAAAACCAGAGCCATTGAAGGCTTTGAGTGTGTTGTGGGATTCAGTAAAAGGAGGAGAGTTGATGGCTTTCCAGCAGGTAATAGACACGACACTGGTCGAGGCACCCTCATCAATAACTATTCTACAAATTTTTTTGCCGAAGACAATAACTTGCATTTGGAACGCGAGTTGAGGGGGTAACCTTGGAATGTGATCTTCCAAGTCAAAAATTATTAAATTTGTATCCGTGGGGTCGATTCCACCAATAGCTTTCAACAGTGCCTTCCGTTGTATAGGAAAACTTTGAAGGACTTCGAGGGCTGACATCGCGGACGGTGCTTGGGCCAGATCTTCAACAATACTGTAGTTCTAGGCAACACATGCATGAGGATTGAAAACCGATTTTCAAACAACACCCTTTGGGGGAGGGCGAAGAACTATATCTAGGCTCGGTCATTCGAGATGAAGAGGATCATCGGTATGTGGAGTCGTGGGAGATGGTTGGACCAAGGAAGGAGGTATTGCATCAACCTTCTCTTTGGAGGAAGAATAAACTTTGGCTCGAGTGGTAAGTGTGATGTCATTCTGCTTTGAATCACCTGTGATGTCATTAATACATGTGATGTATTGGAGGGGGAAGGTTGGTCATGAATGACCAATTGGGCATGTTGTTGAGTGGGCAAGGGTTGTGAAAACATGGCCGGAGTGGGGGGTTTCATGGTCCCTTGAAGGAACTTAGTAACCTTGGCTCGTCGTGGACAATCCTTAGTGTAGTGATCATCACCACAGATAAGACAAGGGTATCGGGGTTTGCGCTTATCCCTATCATCAACATGTGGTGCTTTGTTTTTCTCAGGTTGCGGATTATTTTTATCCTCCTTGCTCTTACCTTTTCCCTTTTTGGATTTATTTTTGCCGGTGGGGGTAGATTGAACAGAGTTTACCTCAGAAGTCTTGCTTGTGGGAGGGGTAGGAGACAGAGAATTTTGAACATTAGGAAAAATGGGTTTGGGGTTGTTGCTAGAGGTTTGGACAGAATGACGTTGGGCATGGAAAGTTCCAATCACACTGTCGGTTGCATGAGAAGCAGCAGGAGTAGTTGAAGTAGCGGAAGTAGAAGGACAAGGTGTGTCAGGGAGTAAGTCGTAAAGAGTACCTGTTTGTGAGTAAACGAGGTCGAGGTATTGCATGAATGATTGCTTGTTCTTCTGTGACAACTCCACCCATGGCGATGTCACGAGCGATGTCATTCATGAATGATTTCGTGAACCACTCTGCCAGCAACTGATCGGGAAGTTCGAGTTTGATGAGACGTCGTCTCCGTCGCCACTCATGAATGTGATCATAGATATGAGTGGCTTTTGTTTGTTTGAAAGAACTCAAAATCTCGGCTCCCATTTCGTAGCGGATCGGTAACTAGTAGTGGGTGAGGAAATCCATAGCGAGGGTGTTGAAGTCGGTGAAGAAACTTCATGGTAATTCTATATACCACTTCGCAGCGGAACCTGTGAGGGTTCGCTGAAAAATGCGTAAACGAATAGAGTCATCCATCAAGGAATTGGATGAGCACCAAAGGTGAAAAGTCATTACATGATTGTTCGAGTCCTCTCCCAGTTTACCATCGAATTTAGGGATGTCAGATGGTAGTTTGGTTGGTATGGCAAGCCATTGAGGAGAGTGACGGATCAGATCCTTTAAAATCCTCGATAGATCAGGAAGGTCCAGGGTGGCTAAGAAGGGTAACTGTCTATTCGTGTGTGGGTACTAATGACTTTGGGGAGGGAGTCCCATCGGTAGACCAGTGGGACCATAAGAAATTTGCATATAATGCGAAGATCCAGGTAGATTCAGTTGTTGGTGTGGAGGCAAGTAATTCATAGGGTTGTACCCTTGAACAGGGGCATGGGGTTGAGCATTCGAGCCCCAAATAGGATTAGACATGCTTGGATATGGTTGGCCTATACTAGGTGGTATGAAGGAGCTAGCTTGACGCTGTTTCCCCCCAATTGAAAGAGGATTATGTTGAATAAGATAATTCCAATACTGGGCCAAGGATGGAGGTATGTTTTTTCCATAGGGTGGGGTTGGTGGGGGTTTCCCTCCAATCGGGGGTTGCGTCCCAGTTGAGATTTGTCCTGCAAAAGGGTATTGGGTTTGGCCTCTTTGGTGAAATTGTCCACCAGCAGGAATATGGTAATTAGGTGTGAAATATGGGATGGTGCCACTAGGGTCTGTGCCTCCGATAGAGGATGGAAGAGGTCCTCTGAAAGGGAGTCGAGGAAGTGTCAGAATAAAACCGGGAACGAGATGGTACCCAGAAGAAGTGGAAATGCCAGGAGTCCCAGATGAGATTTGTGTAGGAGTGGGAATAGAAGCATCCAACGCATGATATCCGGGATGAAGGGTTGGGGTGAATCTAGGTGAAAGCGGTGTGCCAATGGGGGCTTGGCTAGTCGTCGTAATCCCGGTGTGAGGACTCGTAGTGTATGGGACCATTGTGTAATGGATCGTTTTTAGAGGGATATTCAAGATGTCATTAGCTGGCAGAGCATCTGTACCAAGAAAATAATAGGCAGTAGTAAAAGGTATTGCGTATGGATCAGATGTTTCGGGCAGCTCAAGTGTGACAGTGATATCAACGCTTGCTCTTGAGCCAAAAAGATCCCATCTAAAAATGTCAGTAGTCCAAAAAGGATCTTGACCCTTAGGTCCTATGAAAGGTCCAGTTGGTAATCTAGAAGACTGAACAACTATATCTCCAGAAGAATTCACTCGAACAATACGTCTCTCGGAGTCGGGAGGAAGTTGGAAGTCCTCTCAAGAAATGTTAATTCGGAACTGTTCTAAAGAGTTAGTTCTTTCCACTGGTGGAGTGGCAACATCTTGGACTTCACTCTGTTGAGGAGAGCCCTCCATTGGGTTGGTAGGCAAGGGTTGAGAACCTTCCAGATCTTCTGGGGGTAGGCCTTGCATTCTATGTGAATGGTGTGGAGGTTCAATTGTGATCGAGTTAGAATTTTACGAAAGAAATTCTATGGCCAACTTGGGTAAACAAACAGCATGCACTAATAAAATCTAGGAAGCAAAACCAAGCAAACAAGACCTTCTAATTTCGAAGTCACTAGTTGGTGATGAAATCCAACATCGTAACGACAAGACAAAAAGGGGTTGGGCCAGGGCAGAAAAGTTACGTTGAAGACTTGCTTAATGGACTTACACCCTGGTGCAAGCTCCCACACACAATCATGGGTATACCCTCCAAGGAGCTCGAGTGAGTCTGGCCAACATCAATTCCAGGTACCATGAAGACCTACCCCTTCATAGTCACCTTGTGTAAGACCCTAAGAAGATAGGCTACTAAGGTTACCACCAACAACAATAACGCCTAGTGGAACAATCAACAGTCCGATCCACACATGAGGGCAGGGTATCTAGGCCGAAATCAGCTTGAGAAGCTTCCACTCATCATTGTGGGTATACCTTCAGTGACCCCCATAATATGTGCAATCTCTACACCGATATCAACAAAGCAGGGTGAGTAACTCTGTCAATCTCAATGCGACCTCAGGTTTGACCCTTGTGTGAGAAGGGCTTCCCAGGACAAAATGCTACAAATGGAATTTGACACTCCTTATCACAAGATACTATTGTGTGTTTTGTGCTTTGGAGAGTGTGTCTCACTGCCTATTCCAAATCTCTAGCCTAGCTAATGTTGGTGTAAAAGAGCCCTAGAAAAAGTTACTAGTTGAATTTTAAAATTGCGCAATATTATTAAAGGCTATTGTTACTTAAAAGGAGACGGAAATGAAATCGATGTTGTGTGAGACTCTGACCCAACAATGCATAAATAGGAATGAATGATACAAATTTTTGTTCAATGAATCCTATTTATAGGAGGGAAAGAGGAGTTTTCTGGAACAATGTGAACTATGATGTATGATCTTCTCTGAAATGTAATATCAAACAACCATGAACAATGCAAATTTCCTATTCGTTATCTTTCAATACTTGAATGCCAATATTTTCGATAAAAAGTTGCTTAAGAAAAAGAAAATGTATTTATTTTTTATTAGAAACCAAGCAACAGGGATGGAACTAAGAAAAAGTAGGCAACCAACGAAAAAGAAATACACAACAAACACCCAAATCGATCTTTCAATGAAGACAAAAATAACAAACCAACAAGACCAGTCTCTTCAAATGCATATGGGTAACAATTTTCCAAGTAATAAGCAATTGAAAAGGACAATTAATCTCAACTTTTAATCCAATCAAAGGCTCCCGACCAAACAAGCACTTGGATTTCAGAATCGGAGATTATACCCTTATTAAGAAAAGGTCAAGAGGTAAAAATTGAGAAAAAAAGATCAAGAAGAGCTTTCGATTTCTGAAAACTAATCATTCACGAGAGAATAAGTCAAGAAACATTCAATCACTGGCCAGAGAAGTTCTTTCTAGACACACTAACCAACCTGGGCATCTGAAGACACAAAAGACTTAATCCAAAAATTTTACAAGTGAGTTCGCAGTCTGACAGTGGGGTACAGTGCGAGAATTAAGGATTCTCGCGGGCTAGACACAGGCAGGGTGCGAGAAGTTCGCATTGAACTAAACACTACGGTGCAAACCTCAGTTATTCTTGCAGGCTACAGAAAGGTGCAGTGCAAGAAGGTTTGTAATCAAGCAAATTTTGGAAAAATGACAGGACTTTTGAGGGAACTTCTGGATTCAGGGAGTCTGTGAGGATCTCCTCAAGACTCAGAGATTGATTGGGAATGAAAAAGGGTAGGTCAAGAGAAAATGGCCAAGAAAAAACCACCAAAATGGGTTGTATCCCCAGTGGAGTCGCCAATTTTGTTACTAGATAAATCGGTAGGTGCAGACACTAACAGATCTCCCTAGATCCATCTGGATCTAGAACAAAACAGGATAGGACACAACTCTTTCCCTAAGTTGCAGTCATTGAATCTACTACTAAGAAGGAATGAGTGACATACCTTTATATCGCTTCCTTAGGTCTCTGTTGTTCCCGCTTCGCTCCAGTGCTCTTGTGAAATCAGGTCCAAGACAACACAAACCAGCCGAAGTGAAGATAGCAAAGTATATTCAATGTCAACTTATGCATATGATCAAGGAGTTATGCAATAAAATAAGAGTGATTTTATGGGAAAGGGACATGCCGATGTATTATATTAAATGAAAGTAGAAGATACAACCGGATCGCCTTGATGTCGCAAGCTTCGTTTCAGTGACCCTTGGTTCCAACACACACACTTTCTCTACACTTGCATGAAGAAGATCCAATACAACTTGATAGACCAAATAGAGTCTTCAAGCTTATGTCCAAGCAGATTCCTTCACACAATTCTTTCACCAATTCTTCATTCAATCTTGCTTAACCTTTTCCATGAGAAATATTTCAACATATAGGAGAAGAAGAGATGGTTAAATGGATGATGATGATCCCACTAAATCTGAGAAGTCAGTAGGATGCCAACCATATGAATGCCAACTCATTTTCTAGAAGATTCCCTTCTAGAACCTTCGTGACCTCTTCTCTTTTCCAAGTTTTGAAACAGGTTCGCACCCTACCTATAGAGCAGACTGCGAACAGTTCGCACCCTAAGTTTGGGTTGCCTGCGATAATGAAGGATTTTCGTACCCTGTAATATAGGCAGCCTGTGAACTCATCTTAAAAATGTGTTTTTTGGAAGGAGACAGCAGTCACTTTTCTCAGGCAAAAAGTCCTTGTGGGAGCCTGAATACATCACTTGTAGAGACATCACCAGAGTGACCAAAATCATGTGTAACACTCATTCTCAGCATCCCAAGCATGAACATAGACATATCACTTTTGGAGATATGCATCTAAAAGAATCAACAAAAAAAGGTAAAACATCTATACATGCAAATTCAAAGGTCAAAAAAGTAACAAAGGCACGGGGAAGTGAGCAGAGGAAAATTGTCTCACATAAGAAATATGACTTCTAATTTTATAATGTTGTTTTATGATTATTTCACTATTGGACAAACTTTATTTTGGGACAGAACTTGTTATTTTTGGACAACAGTTTGTTTTGGGTAGATTTGTGATTCATTTTTGGATATTTCATACCAGTATTTTCAGGGCATCTTGATGATATTTTTTTTTTTGATATACTTGCAGCAACCTTAGTCTGGCAACAGTTGGCATAATTATTTTGAAATATAAATGCATATCTTTTGGGAGTCACAAGTGTGTTTTGAAATATTTGATGCAAGCTCATTGGGATATGTATTATGATTGATATATTGGTTATACATAATTATTTGATGGAGGAACAAGGGGATATGTTGAAAAATTAAACAAAGAGTTGTTAGGGGGTCCCCACCTGTTAGTTAATATTTATTTTACCCTTATCATTATTTATTAATATTTAATTGTGAGTTGTCCCTATTTAACTAAAACTAGTTAAAAACTTAACTAAAGGGTAGTTGAAACTACTCAAACCTCTTTTGGAAAGATAAAAGAAGAATTCAAGGGACAAGACAAGGAGAGGAGATAGAGACAAAAACCTTGATAAGGTTTGCTCTTGCTCTAGAATGAGATTGCATTACTACTTCATCCATTTCTGAAATACTTAAAGGCTAAAGAATTATTTTTTATAGTAGGGTCTTACTGAAGGAGGTAATAGGGAGGACCAAGAAGCATTGATTATTGACATGCTTATAAGGTTGATCATTTGTTTCTGATAGTCTGTAAATTCTTATTGGATTTCTGAATTAGTTTTCAGTGCTAATTAAGGATTTTCTGTAAATTGTGGCTTGTTGATCCATTTATTTTTCAGTCATGGTTTTACTTGGGAGACACTAATCATCTCTGTGATGATGTAACCTTTGACTTATAAGTATTTTCCTGGTCCTTACCCATTATGGGTATGAAAGAATGTATTTGGTAGTGTTTCGGAATTGAATGAATAAAATCACTTGATGGTTTTGAGGTATCATTTTGGATTATGTGTATGATCTTATTTCATATTTTTCTATTTTCATAACTATTCATCAAACTATTTATTTTTATGATATCTTTTAACTTTTTTACTTTATCATAAAAAAATATAAAAGATAGCATTGATCTCAAGAGCATATTTCTTGAAGGTTAATTGACGATTTTGCAAAAGGGTTATAAATATAAGGTAATAATCATGATTATCTTTCCTTAGCCTAGCAAGATTCGAAAAATGTTGGTATTAGGACATCTATTCCTTTTCATCAACACATTGCAGCTCTTTTTGTGCTCTTTCTTCTTTGAGGACCCTCTATGCATCACACAAAAATTATTTATGTTGAGCAACATCAAATTTAGGAGGGGGTTGTGCAACCCTTTTGATTTTCCCCTCCGACCTTGGACCCGAACTTTCAATATGTTCAAATTCCATTCCTGCATTTGTGCCCCCCATTTTACCACTCGTACATCAACCTCTACATCCTTCTTCTTATTTTCGTGCGGCTCTGCATGCACCATATTGCAACGTGTCTTCTTTTCTTCCCACTTCTTCAGTAAGTTGGGACAGTCCTCGGTGACATGCTTGGTACTGTAATAGTACCCATAAAGAGTGTGTGGTTTGGTACAAAATCTTGAACATGGCCAGTTTATCCACAATTGAAACAAGTGGGGGACCTATCTCCCCCTTCTCCATATCCTCATTTGCGTCCACGCCCATATCTGCCTTCGTGACCTCCTTGGTATATTCCTCTCTTAGCACCGCCGCGATCACCACCCTTTTGTTCTTCTTTTACCTAGAATGCATCGCGGGTATTGTCTTGCATCAACTAGAGTGACCAATAATTTTTTACATCATCTCCCATAGACTTACAGAATTCACATAATGGAGTATGATGTGTTTTCTGATACTTCTCCAAAGTTGGGCAGCAGGGTGGTACATGGCCCTACTATCTACATATCTCGTACCACTCTTCCTAGGGCCTGGTCGGAAATGGACTCGACACATCGATCACCACATAATTTCCAAGCAAAGGGAACTCATCCCTATGACGTCCTTCAAAATGACATATGGTACACCTTACGTGCTCACACACGACTTTGGCCATGTCCTGCAATTGCATCATCAGGTTGGCCATTTGCAACTACACTTGTGCCAATCCTGTCAATGTTTATGACCCTCTAGGTATAGCCTCCAAGCGCATCGCAATATCCGCTGCGTCTACTTGAGTCGTCACCTTTTGTTGTGTGAACGAGACTCATATATGGGGGAGTAACCCTGCAATAAACCATTATCGGTGTTGTACATCCTGAATTTGGAACATCATCATATCCAAAAAAATATCGAACAGTTGGTAGTAATTCCACATGGTTTCTCATTTTTTCTACTTTATCTCCATAATACACTGAGACTCTCACTTGAGATTTTGAACTTCCTTTAGTAGGTCTCTCTTGATCTCTGTTAGGGACCTTGTCTATCTCGTCGACGCAATGGACTTGTACTTCATGTACCACATCAAAGCTATATCCTTGAATGTGGTTTCCAGTTGCGCAATATTTGTTTCTTCATATGAAATCCTCTTCACAGACCATATTTCTTCACACATGAACCAATGTTGTTCCACATCATATTTACCCCTTCAATGGAACATGGGTAACCTCAGGGTATTATCTTGATTCGCCATCTTCAATATCAAACTAAATCCTCTGATATGACTACTAGATATTGGGGTTCTCAACAACGACACTCTTCTTGGTGAATTAACACTAACTTCACCTTCTTCTTCACTTGTCTCTTCTCTTCTATCTCCTTCTACTCGTTCTTCTACTGCAATCGTGATCCGAATTATTTTCGACACGAAATGAGAGTGGAGATATAATAAATAAATGTACAGAGATATATCATATATCCAATAATATAACAGATATTTATTATAGATATAACCATAAACGCATAGATATAGTAATACACAATTTCTATTGATGAGCAAAATGTACAAAACTATAGAAATACAGAGTGAAAGACTCGCTAGAATGGTGGTAGCTTATCCCTGAGAAGAGATGTGATGGCTACTCACATTCGCAAGAAGATGATTATTACAATGAGGCTCCAAAGGCATTTTTATTATAAAGAAAATCCAAAACCCTAACCCCGGAGGATGAAAATCCAACAGTTTTGTGGACCCCATTTTGGGTAGTTTGGTGTATCAATTTCACGGGGTGTAACTTTGGCATACAATCTCCATTTGGGGCGCATGATAGCTCGTTGGAAAGGTATCGTCGAGGAGATTCATTTTGGGGTATCAATCAAATCCTTTGGATGTTATTGAGTTTATCGATCCTGAAAAAACTTCATTTAGGCCCTCAAAATGGCCCCGGGAGTTTAGGAACCGAAAAACTGCTAAAAATAGTAAATTTCCATAACACTGTTTTGAACCAGTTGGAATAGGTGGGTGGCCACCGATATCCACCTAGATCAATCCTCCCTCCTTAGGAATCAATGGTCTCCATTGTGTTGAGTTCCCAGGAGAGAAGGAAAAGTGTTTGTTGAACCTACATCTTGATGAGTTGTTTGCCTTGTTGGAGAAGTTGTGTTGCTTAGCCTGTTGAAGGTTGTCACGAAACTGTGGTTGGAAGGGTTGGACCTTTTTAACTAATCTGGATACATGAGATGACCATGTGAAGAAGGAATCCTTGCGCTTTTCTTCAATCTTGTTGACTTGCTTCTTTTGGACATAAGGTGCTTGGATTGGGGCTGCAATGGTTGCGTTGTTCTTTTGTTCACCTTTTAAAAAGACTATGAAGAAATTGAATTTTGTAGTATGAGATACTACCTTGCGGCATTGTTTAGGTGTGACAATAGTCAAAAATACCTCTGGTATCCTATAGATATTACCCCCCAGAGTAATAATGACACTACAGGGTCAAAACTCATAGATAGCATGGTGCTTCCACATATATGGCTGGCCCAAGAGAACATCACAGACATCCAGCGGGGAAACATCACATAATAATTCATCCTTGAAGGCCTAGATGTCGTCTGAAAATCGACACTGCTAGCTGACACAAAGATCATGTCCCTGAAGAATCCACCCGATGTTATATGGTTGCAGATGTGTTTTTGTCGACAATCCCGACTGTTTGATGACCTTTGCTGAGATGAGGTTCTTCTAACTTCCACTATCAACAATAAAATGTAGAGGGGTCCCTTTCACCCACATCTAGGAATGAAAAAGGTGCTCTCCCTCTTCAGGATCTGTTGGTTCTTCTGGTTGAATTTTTGCGGTCACGACAGTAGCAGTGGGGTCTGTGTCGATGATCTGTCATTTCCCATTATTTTTTGAATCAGATTCTAAATCAGGTTCAACTCCTTTTCTTTGATCTC
Organism: Picea mariana; assembly: GCA_032191745.1. Taxonomy (NCBI): domain Eukaryota; kingdom Viridiplantae; phylum Streptophyta; class Pinopsida; order Pinales; family Pinaceae; genus Picea; species Picea mariana. The sequence continues at coordinate 47,173 of JASDQU010739439.1, read as the reverse complement.
GGCCACCAATGACTATTTTGAGCGACATTCATCAATGTTGTTTCAAGGGATTTTGTGGAAATCACACCACTTTTCGGTGTCCTTCTTCGTCTTCCCGTAACCCTTCTTTTCATGTGGCTTGGACTGGTTTTTGGGAGGCTCTTTGTTAGGGTCGTCTTTATCATACTTTGGTTGTTGCGGATTCGCAGACCCGAACTCTCATTTTTTCTAGTGCCTAAATTTCTGCTTGATTTTGACAGCATATCGATAGGCAGCTCCTAACGATGAGATGTCCAGAAACTCCATTTCAGTTTGGATGTACCTCTGTAGAGCCCCACAGTATTTCAAAACCAAATGTTGCTCAGAATATTTGATACCCAGCTTGGTGTGCAAGGTATGGAAGGTATTAGTGCACTTTGGCACATCTTATCCCCTCTCTTGACGCAGTGTGTTTTATCTCATGTATTGGTCATCATAGTTACCAATAGGGTAATATTGTTCCTTGACCACATCCACAAAAAATATCCAAGTGGGCTCAGCCCCATATATTCCAAAATACTATGTGAAAATTTTCTCCCAGTAAGTTTCTCACCAATTTTTGACATGGGGGAGAGCCTTAAGGAGTGCGAAGGTGATCTTTTCCCAGTCGGAGAAATTGTGAACAGAGAAATAACCTTCTAGCAGATTTAACCATTTTTCTAAGGCATCTGCATCTATATGTCCTTCAAATACGAGAATATCAAAATTAACTTGTACCTTGAAAGGTGAGGTTCCTCCAAAGTGTCCTCTTGATGAATATGCACTAGTTGCTATCGGCATGCATTGAAGGATGTGAGAAAAATTCTCCATCATTTCGTCCATATGTTGCGTGAGATCTTGCTCAAGAAACAAATTAATAGAATCGTTTGTTATGTCGTTTTTATTTGCTTCTACCATGGATGGTTTCTTGGGAATGCGAGAGAGATTTTCCTCAAGAGAGACAAGCTCGAGACCCAACTTTCTATACTCGAACCTCATCGGGGACATGCACTGAAAAAAAATGATCAAGAGCAGCCTACTCTGATACCACTAATCCAAATTATTTTCAGCACAAAATGAGAGCGGAGATATAATAAATAAATGTACAGAGATATATCCTATATCCAATAATATAACATATATTTATTAAAGATATAACCATAAACACATAGATACAGTAATACACAATTTCTACTAATGAGCGAAATTTACAAAACTGTAGAAATATAGAGTGAAAGACTCGATAGAATGGTGGCACCTTATCTCTAAGAAGAGATGTGACGGATACTCACATTTGCAAGAAGATGATTATTACTATGAGGCTCCAAAGGAATTTTTATCATAAATAAAATCCGAAACCCTAACCCCGGAAGATGAAAAGCCAACAGTTTTGTGGACCTCGTTTTGGGTAGTTTGGTGTATCAATTTCCCGGGGGTGTAACTTTGGCATACAATCTCTATTTGGGGCGCACGATAGCTTGTTGGAAAGGTATCATCAAGGAGATTCATTTTGGGGGCTCAATCAAAGCCTTTAACTATCATTGAGGTGCTCAATCCTAAAAAAACTTCATTTAGTCCCTCAAAATGGCCTCGGAAGTTTAGGAACCGAAAAACTGCTAAAAATAATGAATTGCCATAAGATTGTTTTGAGCCAGTTGGAATAGGTGGGTGGCCACCGATATCGACCTGGATCAAATCACCTCACTATTTGATGTTCTTTATTCTTGATTACAAATGTGCTAGGGGGGTGGTTCAAAGGGGGGGTAAGTCCATCTTCTTTTGGCATTCCTTGTGAGGTGACCTAGAGAGTTTCTTACCTACAGTCACGCAATACCATCTACTATCATCAATCATTCTCCCATGCCACTAGGGGAGCCTCCATTTTCCTCTCCTTCTCTGGAAACTCTACTATGCACCTCATATTTATCTAAGGTTGTCAGACTCCGCAATTTCCAAGGGGTTCATACTTCATCCCCAGGGCCCCTACGACCACCAACACCATTACTACTACTACTACCACTATTACTAGTATCTGCACTACACACCCTACTCTCAACATTGCACCTCTTCGCGGGCCTATCCTTATCTATGCTCCTCTATGGCACAACACACGCTTTCACACTTCCTTTGGGTTTAGTCTCATTTCTCTTCATCCTGGGCCCGACCCCTCGTTGTGTGTCCCTGGCTAAATTTATTCCACTCCTATGTTCCACTTTCCTTCTCAACTCAACTCTTCGTGTGTATCTCTCGACTCTTTTTCTCCTTTTCTCCTCTGGGTCCATCCCATTCCTCACCTTGTATCGACATCTTCTATATCCTCCTCAATGGATCCATCTCCTCTCTCACGTTTCCCCTATATTTTCACCCCTCCAATGCTAGCGGATTCTACTCAACCATTTTGTCAAGCTCCATGCACATCGGCCCTTTCTCCACAAACATCATCTTTATCCAGAGTGGTATTTATTCCAGTTGTCTCTTTCTAGGACCTTCCGTGAACTTTGTGTAATCTTTGCTAAAAGAATCAATGTACTCCATAGAAAATTCAATGATATACCCCTCTTTGACTCGAGCAAACAAAAAATCAATGGCTCGATCCCACTTGTTGTAGAATGCCTTCAGCCTATCAATTGTGGCTTGATCCCAAACTATCGGCTCTAGTGGCCTCAAACTAGTATTAGTGGCAGTTTTCCTTTTCATTCATTCATACAACAGACAAGGAAATTCAGTAAATAATGTCACATGCATATCAGTGTAGAGATAATTATCTTTCCATCGCTTCACATTGACTCTCAGACCTTGATTTTCCCATTGGGAAAACTCATGTTCCTTTGCAGTTAACCGATCTTGAATTTCCCTCTGAGATGGATACCACCTCATTATTTTCCTTCATCATTCAATAAAATAATTTCAAGTCCCAGCAACAGAACCATTTGTTGTGTCATTTCACGCTTGTGTGCATCCTTCTCAACACTAGGGGGTTAAGACTTAGGGTTCGTCCAAATACCAACAAAAACCCCAAATTATCAGCATATCAATCCTCAACCAAGGTTCAAGAAGGTCTCACATGAGATGATATGAGGATCAAATAGACCATTTGGTCTTGTGTCATCCTGGGGTGAAGGGATAAACACATAGATATCCATGTAGGTTGACATCCATACATTCCATAAATGACAAGTTACTATTATTAATATGAAAAAATAATACACACACATATCCAAATACCACATAAGTAACACATGATAGATCAAAATCACTGTAGCTTTATTATCATCATCATTCCATCAATCATAGGAATATATTAAGCAAATCATATATCGACAACAACAAAGTCTCATATTTCCTTATATAACTTCCCAAATTTACAATGCATTGCACCATGCACATCCTTTCAATCATTTCTCATATGACAGAACCATACTAAAATTGGAAACATTACAATACTCCAAAGGCTCAAAAAAAGCTCTTCAACAATGAACAACAAGCAATGACTCAATGGATCAACCGAGAGAGTAACTCTATGAATCGACAACCTTTTCTTTGTCATTTGTGCTTCCTTTTATATCCGTCTAGACTCTAGAGAATTATCTCTATCAGCTCTTCTCCACTCGCTCTATTGACTAACAAACTCGCACACTTTTGTCACCTGCCTACATTTCACATAGCCTTTCTGGAATCAAAGCAATCTTAACTACCTTATCGACTCCTCTTCTGGTTTCTCCATGTATCCTCATGATGTTGGAGATAATCATTCGGGGAGATTTCCCCAAGATTCTTTTCTTGATTTCGGCATGTGTCTTCTTGATTTCTAGCATGCATTGGAAGAACTGGGACCAGCGTGAAAATATCAAAACTAGATCTAGCATGTGCTTCTTGTCGATCATCAAGCATATGCACACAAAATTGGAATGAGCATGCACAACTTTGCTTGTGTGCACGTGCGCGAACCCAAAACTTTGGGTGCCAATAGATAGTATGAGGACATGAGGTGACATGGTTAGGAAAGTCAAGTGACTTGGCAGCTTATATATCTTTGTATTGAGCCAAGTGCTATATTCTTGTATCACACATTGTATTTCACATGTTGTAACATCTTGTATAATATGCATATTTTTACAGGTGTTATGCACCTCTAGTGTCCCCCAATCATACTTCTGTATCTTTCATGTGTATGTATGTTTCTTGTTCTCAATTTTTAAATTTGGCTAAGTATAGAACTTGATAACTGTATATGTTAAAGAATGCATGTGTAGTGTAATGAAGTGAATGTTTGGGTGGGCGCCTAGGTAACAAGAGTTAAGTGAGCATACTTGACTCAAGTAGCTCAAGGAATACATATGGGCAGACCTTGAGTGAAAGAGGCATAATATGGATGGAGTACTCCCGGTTTTGTCTAGCTGTCGAGTTGGAAACGTCACGGTGCCACACGAACCTCAGTTGTTGGGTTGCTTGGGTATGCCATGTTTTGTTGGATTCCCAAGAAGACCGTGGAAGCGTGACACCAAACTCATTGCTACCTTGTTTACCTTTATATCTCTAATATTGAGATATATCGATCCTTAAAAGTGAGAGATTGATATGTTTTGAGTGGTTTGGAGATATGCATTAAGAAACATAACATAAAATTATGAGATGATGAGTATGGTGACATATGATGGATCAAATATACGACATTAGGATAAATCCTCCCTTACACCTATCTTGTGTGTAACATTCTAATAATTGTTGGCCTTGTAAGGGAAAGAATGGTCCCATCTTTTCATTTTTCAAAATATAAAATCTTCAAGATTAAAACGAAATCATTACTTAGGGATGACCTCCAATCTAATCTTTGGTTGCCTCACAAACGTAAAATTTCTCTAAGCACCCCTTGCTTTCTGACGTAGCCCTTGTCAAGAATTTTCCATTAAGATATTTGGATTGATCGATATTCTACATGGTTAAGTGGTCACAAGGCCACAAATCCCTTTTGGATAAGCATTAATACTTATTTATAATTTCATAACAATCTATGTGGTTTAGATTACAAAAGTTAACAAGGTGTCTTAGGGTTGGCACTATAATTTGAAGGAAAGTATAACACTTTACATGAAGCTTATTTCAATAATATGAAGGATAACATGGTATCTCAATTGAATGGGGTAACAAGTGGCTACAATATATTGTTGGATAACATTCGTTTAGGATGAAGAATTTTATCTCAGTCATGATGGCATTATCATATGTGAATAGTGTATCTTACCCTTTTTAACTAAAATATATTCAACAATTATCTCACTTTTCATGAAAATTGCCCTTAAATGTTGTTGACAACACAATTTTAGGTAATGGAACACAATCAACAAATTACACATTTGTTTGATCATAAAGGTATCTTGATTGTGTTACAACATGAATAGGTATATAGCCATCCTTTTGAGGTATCCCACACAGAATAATTTCACCATTGTGACTCCATGACTTACTATTGTGGTATCTATAAGGTCCTCGGCTAGAAGGGCACCGGCACCCTCACCCAAGTCCTCAAGGAGATATAAGTTGGGGTTGCTCTGGCACCCAAGGGTCACACTAGTTGGGAAATTGGGCACCTTGGGAAGACGAATACGCCAAGGGGCTTGCTCGAGAATGAGACAGAGCATGGGGCACACCAAGAGGTTGGGGTGCATCAACATGAGATGCATTCCCAATGTTGGGGCATGTCGGTCCCAAGGGATGCAAAGGTTGATGAGTGCATGGGTTCATGGGCGCATCGATCCATGAAGGGGATTCTCAGTCAATTTAGGCGTGTTGGTCCATGAAGAGGTGTGAAACCCACAAAGGATGCAATGGTTCACGATGTGACATTTGGATTCCATATAAGAACACAAGGAACACAACCAAGAAAGCATAGGTGATCTAGGTGGTTCTAAGAATGCTAAAAAAATGATAGTCTCAAATGTTGATGAAAATGACTCCATTGCGTAGAGCTCAACGAGATATTTTCAGCACAACTTGAACATGCTCAAATGGACGTCGTATGAGAAAGATATGGTCTTTTGAAGTTTTGGAAAAATAGGTAAAAATGGAAAAAGGTAGGTGCCACGTGTCATCACTAAAAGGATGGCATTTGGAACCATATGGACGAACATGTAGAATATACGACATTGATGTGGAAGGTGATCAGTGGAAATATAACAGTGACATGGCATGATGATAGGGTAGATGACTGGGTGTACGGTCAGGTGATGTGGCCCAATCAAAGGCTATCATGTGGCACCCTCTGATTGGCCAATGTGGCTTAAAGGCATAAAAATTTGTTAGACCAACGAGAATCCAACCTGTAACCAACGGGCCAAACTAATCGCAACAGTATTAACCAACTACGCTATCAAACTCATCGAATATGCCACGATGGGTTTCTATATTTAAGTTGTATTAAATTGAAATATGCCAAATATGGGCGTCAGTTGGGGTAGACCATGTTAGAAAAAAGGATTGTTGAGCAATAAAATAAAACAAATGCATAAATAAAACACATAAGATACACAATACAATAGAGACACAGATATACATGTTTCACCCAGTGTGGGCTATGTCCACGAGAGAAATCACCAGGTCCTTCCTTTTTATTATCTAGCAAATGAAGGGATACAACCTAAATCACACACGTTGCAACTTCCTCTTCTTTCTCTCACAGTCTCCTCTCTCAGAATACAATATTCTCAATTGATACACAGCTACAATACAATTCCCTCATAAAAGAGGGTTGCATTCTATGGAAAAAAAACCTAACATAACTTCCACTGTCAGATATGCGACCTTATAATGAACAGTCCAGATTTACTATGAAATTACAATATACATTTACAAGGTAATTTTTCCTTCAGGGGCTTCACCCTTGTTCAAGGATAAATTCGTGAGTGCGGACACAGACCAATCTCCTCAGATCCACCTGGATCTGGAACAAACTGTGACAGAATACTACTCTTTCCCTAGTTCTAAAGTATTGAATGGACAAGAGAAGAAGAATGATGTACTTACTTTATGAAAGCTCTCCTTATCTCTGTTGATCC